>JADGKA010000821.1:0-13951 GCA_027604605.1 Borealophlyctis nickersoniae
GGGTGGGTGGACTTTTTTTGTAGATTGTCGATGGAATGGACGAATGCACCACGAAACTCGTTGTGTGTGAATGGAAAGAAGATTTTCCGAAAGAGACCACCATTCCCCGTTTGTTCTTGGCCAGATATGCAAGTCCACACTGCAGCACGGTGTTCCCTTGCCTTGGTTGGGTTGGTTCAGTTGCCCTGATGGCAACCAATGAAAACTTTGCAAACAAAACTATTGTAGATTGAACACCACAACATGTATCAATTTCTATTACATCGATTTGAATACAGTTCCACCGTATCATCCCCAGAAGTAACCCAAAACGATGTTCACATGTACATTACCTATACACCCCACACACTTTGATTGCCAACACTTGCATACCCCCATAAAGCAAAAAAAAACAAGATACACGAGGAACTCACCGTTTGTGGTAATTTCACGTAAAGTGCCATTCGATGTTGTGAATTTATCAGAAAGTCTGGACTGTCTGGGGGGATTGGGGAAGTTGGGTTGGGGGAGATTCGTGAAGCTCTTCAGACGCGACCCTTGTTGGATACCGCACAGCTAATTCTGGGGTTCTCCTGGCTTCAGCATCCCGCAAGTCGACCGACGATCGCCATTACCCCTCAGCGCGACATTCATACCTAGCTAGGTGAGTGTAAATAACGACCGGCCTTGTCTCAGGTGTCTAAAGCCTCTCTTCCTGGTCTCACATTTGGCTGTCATTCCTGCAAGATTGCCTCTCTCCCTATTTAATATATCCCCATTCATATCCCACACGTCCGAGTTCAACACGAAGTTCAATGCTCGGTCAAACTCCAGTCGTAGGGCCAAACTCAGGTCCAGTCAACACGCCGCCTACAGACGCACAAACAGCTAAAGCGGAGATTTCGACTCTACCCCCTGCTGCTACTGCTACTGTGCCGCCCGTCGACGCATCCGCACCTGCCGCGGCCGTCCCATCCAACATCCTGGACGCGGTCGCAGAGGTTTTGGACCGTACCGAACCGACGACAACGCTCGACACGGATTTGCAGCTTCGTCAGAAGATATCTTCGGACGACCTGGACGCATTCTCACTCCTCGGCGTCCGACTTTCCTATTTTGATACTTTCATCGACGAGTGGTGCGCCGGGAGGGAGAAACTTGATGGGTGGACCACCACGGACGTCTGCGAGAAGGTTGTCAAACCACGCACAACAAAGTCGGTCTGTGACCAGCTTGTTGAGGAGACTTCGTCGGCGGTGGGGAGAGCAACGTGGTTCATCAGCCATGCGTGGAAATATGAGTTTCTGGACGTTGTGGATGCCGTCAAACATCACTTCGAAACAAGCAACCCGGACGTCATCGTCTGGTTCGACCTTTTTTCTAATTCTCAACACGATACCGCGGCGAAACCTTTCCCGTGGTGGACGGGCACCTTTACGAACGCCATCTCGGAACTGGGCAGCGTCCTGATGATCCTGCACCCGTGGAACAACCCTATTACACTCGGAAGGGCTTGGTGCGTCTTTGAGCTCTACGCCTGTACAAACACCAAGTCGAACTTCGCGATCGCTCTGCCCCCGCGTCACACGTCCGATTTTCGCACGTCGCTGCGAGACAATCCTGGAGAATTCTACAAAATGCTTGCCACGATCAATTCGGCCAAAAGCGTCGCGTTCAAAGATAGCGATCGGGATGCCATCCACGCAGCCATTCGCGAAAAGGTGGGCTTTAGTGCTCTCGATCGAATGGTTCTTTCCCTCCTATCCAATTGGATGGTCAGCACGCTGCATTCACACATCTTGCTCACGGAAAAGGCCGGGGATGACGTGGAGCACGCTAAATGGCTGTCTAGCCTCGCCGACCTCTTTCAGGACCAGGGCAGATACAAGGATGCGGAGCCGCTGTTCGTGGACTGTCTGGAGAGATTCAGGCGGGTGCTTGGAGAGGATCATCCAGACACGCTCAAGTCCATCAGCAACCTTGCTGTGTTATATCAGATTCAGGGAAAGTACGGAAAGGCGGAGGCCCTGCAGGTGGATTGTCTGGAGCGAAGGAGGCTGGTGCTCGGAGAGGATCATCCAAACACGCTCGAGTCCATCAGCAACCTTGGTGTGTTATATGAGATTCAGGGAGAGTACGAAAAGGCGGAGCCCCTGCAGGTGGATTGTCTGGAGCGAAGGAGGCTGGTGCTTGGAGAGGATCATCCAAACACGCTCGGGTCCATCAACAACCTGGCTGTGTTGTACGGGAATCAGGGGAAGTCCGAGGAAGCGGAGCCGCTGTTGGTGGAGTGTCTGGAGAGACGGAGGCGAGTGCTTGGAGAGGATCATCCAGAGACGCTCTGGTCCATCAACGGCCTTGCTTCGTTGTACCACGGTCAGGGAGAATACGGGAACGGGAAGGCAGAGCCGCTGTATGTGGGATGTCTGGAGAGACAGAGGCGGGTGCTTGGAGAGGATCATCCAGACACGCTCTGGTCCATCAACAACCTTGCTGTGTTCTACGACGATCAGCGAAAGCGCGAGAAGGCAGAGCAACTGTATGTGGACTGTCTGGAGAGACGGAGGAGGGTGCTTGGAGAGGATCATGAAGAGACGTTCTTGTCCATACACAACCTGGCTGTGTTGTGCAACCGTCTGGGAAAGTACGAGAAGGCAGGGCCACTGTACGTGGAGTGTCTCGAGAGAAGGAGGCGGGTGCTTGGAGAGGATCATGAAGAGACATTGAAGTCCATCGAGAACCTTGCTGGGTTGTACTACCGTCAGGGAAAATACGAGAAGGCAGAGCCGCTGTGGGTGGATTGTCTGGAAAGAATGAGGCGGGTGCTTGGCGAGGCTCATCCGAGTACCCAGGCTGTGAGGGAAAGGCTGGCCTCGCTTCGCGCGGAGGCAGAGGAATAGCAGAAATGAAAGGTATGCTCAAGCCGTTGGGATTCAAGGTTCGGAACCTTTTTTAACACAGTTTCAAACCAGGTCAAAAGTTTGACGAAAGTGAGATAACGGACGAGGGACGTTTGGTTTGGTAGATCTTTGGTGCTACGACGCTACGAGTCGCAATAGAAATGTAGAAGAGGGACTTTGGCGGAGGATCTTGTGAAAATGGAGTCGGTGCGCAGGCGATGGGAGGAGGAGAGGAAGCGAGTCGGGGGGAACTGTACGAACAGGATGCGTTAGATATCAATAGAATGTGATTTGCGGGATATGCGAGTTGGAAAAGTGAGAGCGTGGGGAAAATCTAGATACCAAGACAGTGTAGATGCGAAAATTTTAGCGGCTTTATATAAGTACATGGCAGCAGCAGAAGACAAAAGTGATGGTGATGTGGTGATAGTTGATTCCCACGGGCTTGCGAGTGACCGTAGCGTCAACTATTAGGAACATCAAAATCGTCGTGAGAAACCAACAGAAGGTAAGCGAACCATTTTACCGAGACGTTCGAAAAAATAAGAGGACAGCAACAAAGCAGTCGTGCTGTGGTCCACATGGACCGAGTCTCTGCTGCGATCGCACAAGATATCCCAAAAGGCCAAATAGCAACACCAAACTGAATGCAGGATTCCGAATGCGCGTATATAAAAGATATATCCACAATTACCGTCCCTCCCCCATGCCGTCTAATTTTCATTCAAAGGCCTTCTCCCACCTCTCTAACCCTGAAACTGGTGCGCCTCCCGCGGGTACGTAGGCCCATTCCGTTGAATAACCACATTAGCAACGTAATGCCCCGCCGCGACACACGTATCGATATCCTTGCCCAACACCAACTGGCTCATGAACCCTCCACAGAACGCGTCTCCCGCGCCGTTGGTATCCAAGATGGCCTCTTTGGCGATTTTGATGACGGGGTACTCGGTGACTTTGCCCTCGTAGGCGACGATGGTTTGGTGGGCGCCTTGGGTGAAGACCACGCGGCGGGGTTTGGAGTTTTGTTTCGGGAGGGCGGCGACTTTGAGAGCGATTTCTTTGATGTCTTTTGTGTCCCAGTTGTGGGCTTGGGCGTAGGCTTCAGCTTCGGATTCGTTGCCTGGGTAGTGGGGAAAGTGAAAGGGTTGGAAGTTAGTTGACTGTTTGTGCACTCAGATGTAATGTAATACCACGAAACTTACCAAAGACAATGTCAACGTAAGGCAAAGCGTCGTCCAAGGGCTTGGAGAAGAATTGAGGAATGAAGGGAGCGGAGAAGTTGATCATGACCGTCTTGTTTGTAGCAGATCCGTGCTCAGCAATCATTTGGATTGCAGCTGGGCTGACGGTCAAGAAATACCCCTCAATGTAAAAGTACTTGGCACCTTCGACCAAAGCCCAGACCTCGGGCTTCTTGAGGTGAGATTCCTTGAACGCGTTGGCAGCGTTCAAGTCCGTGACCATACTTCTGTCCGTGTTGGTGATGAGGACAGCGCAACGACCCGTGGGGAGCTGCTCGTCCACGAGGTATTCCGCCCTGAGACCATCCTTCTGCGCCGCCTCACGGACTTGAGCGCCAAACGCGTCCTTGCCCACACAGCCGGTGTAGACGGTCGAGTTGGGAGGAAGCAACCACTGAGCCCCACGCATGGCGTTCTGGGCCGCACCACCTGCCACGTATTCTACGGGGTAGCTGGCCACGAGCTCGTCGTAGAGGGGTTTGTGCTCGTCGCCGGCGAGGATGGCATCGTTGGCTTTGAGGTTGTACTTTGCAAGGAGCTCGGGTTTGACGTGGGCCGAGATGTCGAGCAGGGGGTTGCCGATACCAAAAAGAGTGCGCTCGGTGTTGACGGTCATGTTGGCTATTTGAGGGAGGATGGGAGTGGTAATTGGAGTGACGGACGTGGGAAGGGGATGGGTGATCTACACGGAAGAGCGGAAGGTGAAGGAGGCAAACTGCCCCAATTGATGGCGCGTCGGTCACCATGTCAACGCAGGAGGGTATCCGCTACGGGCTAGACAGGCCTGGCCATTCCCGCGTCCAACAACGCTCCGCCCTCTCTACAACTCCCCGCACAATCATCCAATTTCTAGTTTCTAAAACCCAAAACAACAATGCTGCTGGCGTTTGGTTCCAACTCCCATGGACAGCTAGCGACAGGCGAAGCCGCAGACCACCACACTCCCGTTCCCGCCCTTTTTGCACAGACTGACCAAAATTCCCTGCACCCTCACTCAAACCGTCCAGCACGTTGTCTGTCGGGAGGGTCGAACCATACGGCTGTCGTCACAGCAGACGGTACACTGTTGACAGCGGGCCTGAACGATAAAGGTCAACTGGGTTTTGCCTCGTCAACTCCAAGCGTCTACCACCTCACTCCAGCTGACTGCGTATCCACGCTGGACTTTGTCTGGGTTGCTTGTGGATGGGACAGCACACTGGCAGTGACGTCGTCCGGGGAGGTTTGGGCTTGTGGGTGCAACCGATACGGTCAGTTGGGACTAGGCCGAGATATCCAAAGCTCCCCGACGCTGGTCCGTGTTCCAGAGCCGACCTTGCAGGGTGTGACAAAGGTAGCTTGTGGGATTCGCCACGCCGTCGCGCTAGGAAAGAATGGAGAGGTGTGGGCCTGGGGAAGCAACAAGTATGGTGAAGCGGGAGTCGAGGACACTACAGACGATGCTCATTCTGGGGCCGCGGGGGATGACAGCGCATCTGCCGCTCGCAAAACGCGCCGAAAGAAAACAAATAGTCCAAATGTCGTTTACCAACCGGCACGCATGTGGGTTCCTGACTGTTTGGATATTGCGTGTGGGCAACACCATACCGTGGTCTTGACACGAGGAGGGATAATTGTTGCGTTTGGACGCAACCGGCATGGACAACTCGGAGTCAATCCAGACGTTCTGGAGTATTCACCTAAAGGAATTAAAACCTCCTTATTTCGCTACGTTAACGAACCACCTCTCAGCGTCTTCTGCGGGTGGGGCCATACTGGGGCCTTGTTGCCGTCCGGTCGTGTCTTCATGTGGGGACGTAACGACCACGCGCAATTATCGTGGTGGGTTCCGGATTCAGACAAATTTCCGAGTGACCCCATCCCAATATGTTGGCAAGTCGTCGAGGCTCCTGGATTGAAAGGCATATCGGTGCGACGGGTTGTCAGTGGGCCCGAACATCTCTTGGCGGTTGACAAAGAAGGGAGATGTTATTCATGGGGTTGGAATGAACATGGGAACTGTGGTGTCGGAGGAACTGATGATGTGCGGGAGCCAACATTGATTGACGTCGGCACACGTGTTCAGGTTGTGGGGAGTGGGTATGGGCATTCGGTGATCTGGGTGGAGGGAGGGAGTATGGTTTAAAGAGTGAGATGTAGTCTTTGGTATAGTAACAAGTACTACAAGTGTGGTCCAGTCTCCATCCTCCTTGGGAGGAGGACCACCCCCAAACTCCATTATTTCGAAAGTTTTAGGGAGATGGCCTTTACGGATACCGGAAAGAAAGACGCGGTTCTGATTGGCTGGTCCCCACCAAGCCACACGCACCCAGTGAGTGCATGTCCGGACAACTTGCATCCAGAATTCGTTTGCAAACACAAAATGGAGGGATCGCCATTGCAGTCCGTGGGCAGTGTCTGGCAAGCATTGAAGGGACGTGTCGAGGGTAGCTACGCAGCTGTTAGGGAACACGTACCCATATGGGCAGGTTCACAAAGCCCAACCGAAAACCGTCGGGGAAACGTTTCGTCTCGGGGGGACGGACCAGATCACTCTGCAGGACCCCAATCCAACAGGTCCTTGCCGACCCGGAAGAGCTCGGTGCACGACGAGGATCAGCCTAGGATGTTCCGTCCGGCACGTCTGGACGACGCTTATCGGGGACGCCGTCGTTCAAAGGAACGGCGGGACATCAGCACTCCAGAGAGCCGCAACCGCCTGTTCGTGGAAGAAGCGAACCCGCGTGCCGATTATCCCGACCGTTCAGAAGATACGGGTTGGCACTCTCAGAGTTCCCCATTCCGTCGCCATTCAGACGATCCCAGCCCGCGCAGGGATAACGGGTATGGAAGGCGCCATGAAGACTCCGGATCCGGCGGTGACTATCGCCGTTCAGATGATACCAGCCGCGAGAAGGGACCTGGAGGGCGCACTGAAAGCTTGTTCCATCGCATGGACTTCGGCCGCGCTGAAAATACCAGATCGCGCTCCCCCGAGAACGGACCTGGGCGGCGGAGTGAGCAGTCCTACAATGACAGGGACTTCCGCCGGGATGAAGATACCAGCTCGCGCGACCACCGCGAGTACGGAAATGGTCGGCGCAGTGAACGCTCGTTAAATGGCATGGACTACCGTCGCGCTGAAGATACCAGCTCGCGCGACCGCGAGTACGGGAATGGACGGCGCAGTGAACGCTCGTACAATGACATGAACTTGCGCCGCGCTGAAGATACCAGCTCGCGCGACCGCGAGTACGGAAATGGTCGGCGCAGTGAACGCTCGTACAATGACATGGACTCACGCCGCGGTGAAGATACCAGCTCGCGCCCCCAAGAATCCCGCGGGGACAATCACCGTGGGGAAAGGGAACATAAGAGTTCGCGGCCCGCACCTTCCCTGCCCACCAAAAAAATTGCAGTTGGGAAGAAGCTGCTGCCTATAGTGCCTATGGACTTGGACCACCTGCAAGCCAGGATTCAGCCGCTCTACAATTCCAAATACTTGGCGGAGATTGTCAACTCTGACATCAACCGCCGATTTTGGCGAACGGTTGTTCTGTCGATGGCTTTCGTCTACGTGTTTCAGTACTGGTGGTCCTTGACTTTTGCGGATTTGCGGTCGTTTGGTGCGGGCTCTTCTTCTTTTCTGCGGATCTTCTGCGTGCATTCCGCGTCTGCATTGATCTAATTGGCTTTGTGTTGCGTAACACTAGGTTTCCTGTGGAAGCTGTTTTCCCCAGCAAACTTCCTGTGGACGATACTAGCGTCGGTTTCATTGATACCGTTGCTGGTGTGGAAGAGGAGCGAATGCAGAGGTAGGGGCAGGCTATCTGCGGTGACACGAAGTGGTGACACGAGAAGCTGATTTCTTGTCGCTCAGTTCAACGGCGGGTGTCATCAAATCCCATTGTTGGAGCCTTTCGGTTTATAGAAGATGGCGGGTTTTTCCTTGTTTCACTCTATGCCGTGTCGTCCATGATACTGGGAATGGTTCACTTTCTCGCACATCACAAGACGCGCTTTGAGAGTGCGATCTTTTTCTATCCAGAGGGGTACGTGCATTCATGTTTCCAATTCTTTTACTTTGGTGGTACTGCATAAATGACCGGGTGCCCGTATTCCACCTACAGGAGATATAATCCACCTCGGTTGAACGAAAATGTAGTTTTCGTTTTCTGGTACAGCGCGCTTCTGGGGCCGATTTATGCTGTATATCAACGGTATACGGAGCGGGATGTGATTGCGTTTCCGCCCCAGAAGGTACTCTCTCCATCCTGTGGCGTGTTAAGGGTGGCGAAGCGGCCTCTAATTTTTTTTCATGCTCACAGAGAACCGTTTTCTTCGCACTAAAACGCCGGCTTGTTACCGTCCTTCGCGACAGTGTGGTGCTGGGATTGTATTACTTTATGGTTTTCTGCGCCACGTACTATATGTGCGGTGAACCAATTTTCCGGTCTTCTTCTGGGACAGTTGGGATGTTCACACGTGCTTCGTAAGTTCCTGCTTGCGAATCGTCAATGCTACTTCAAAGCTGACAGTTCTGCTGTCCAGACTAAAGAGATCTCGTTGGAGCATGTGGAACTTTGGGTTGCTGCTGCATGTTTACTTGGCTGGTGCTCTGACGATTGCTTGCTGGGAAATGTTGAACCACATTTTTGAGGTGTATTTCACCCAGGTGAGTCAAACTTAATATGCATAAGCTCATGGCCATTGTTCTGAACTTTCTGGTGTAGCCCATCCCTCTTCCTTCTACCACAATGGCACTATCGGATCTTATGTCCATGCTTGACAATCGAGACGATCCCTATATGCAGGTGAGCCATTCACAAAAAAGATTATCCACGCTTTCGGTTAAGTGCTAACCAAATGGGTGCAGCATCTTGCATTCTATAATTTATGGCTTCTGGCACGACAAGATCCGAGAATGCGAGCGATGATTTTTGATGAGGTGGATGACGATCCAACGCCTTGGCAGCGTATATCGGAAAGCTGCATGAAAGTGATTGACGAGCTTTCACTGGCTTTGGAAGGAGATCTTTACGGAAGTGAAGGTGTGCTTACGCTTTGTATTCACGATACATGGTATATTGAAACTAACATGAATAGTTTACTTGTTTGGCAGACAAATCAATACCCGTCAAGTCGAATGACACAAAGGCTCTGCCCAATCCACGTGTTGTCACCGACCGAAGTCCCTTCAAGGAAAAGCAAAGAACGTTGTCTGGAACCATCTGGCAAAAGCTGGCGGAACAAAAGGAATCGAATAAACCTTCCGAAGCCTCGGAAGGGTTCAGCCGCGCTAAGTGGTTCAATCAAGTGCCGGAATTTTTGAGGCCGCGACGGAAGCAAACAAAGGCGGAGGATCATGCGATCGTTGGAAACGCTGATTTTGGATGGAAACCCGCCCCTCCTTCACGTGCATGGAAGCTGGTTGCCCCTGTGACGAAAGCGATGGAGAGGTCGCGGATGTTGCGACCCTTATGGCGACCCTTCGTGCTGGATCAGGCTCGTCGACGAGCGATAAGGGTGTTCAAGAACGAGCAATTGCAGACTTGGGCGGTGCAAGGTAAGATGAGCTGTTTATGGGTTGGTCTGGAGATTTTATGGCCTGTTCCTGACTTTGTCTGTCAAAGCACTGGCGGCGATGCTGGTGGCATCAGCAACAGAGGACCGGTATGGAAGGGCAAACATGGACATCCCTAAAATCGTTCACTGCCTTCTTCGATGTCTGAATATGCTGGAAGAATGGTCGGCCCTCTGGATGAACGGAAGGAATGGTGCTCCAGTGGAGTGTGACCAGCTGGCTTCGCGACAAGCATTGGCTGCGATTTTCGGTGGGTTGATATTGTGTTTGGCATTTCTGCGTCTCGCGTTCCTCCGTCTGACGCAATTGTTCAATCCGGTTACAGTTGTCAAGAATGCAGTGTACAGCATCACCACCACCTTCTACCCGCACATGGGAAATTACAACTTCGACCGCAAATATACGCGCAAGTTGCAAGGGTTCCTGAACTTTTGGGAATAGCGATGCGCTCGAATAAGCGGCGGATTTGTAATTGGGGGAATTGTAGATACGTGAAGGTTGCATGTAAATCCATTAACAAAAGGATCATGATTCGGATGCGTGCGGAAGAACGACTGGTCTTGATATGGTCCGGGAAGACAAGAAAGTTGAACCAGAACCTACTCCAGAGGTTTGCACAACTGACTTTTGATCCTTCTGGCAGCTCTGAAGAATGCGTGAGTGGATATCTCAACACCATCTGACGTTTGCTCAATGGGTTATTACGATAATATACGCTCGGCTATAAATACCACCCTCCGCTTCTTTGTTTACAATAATTAAAGTGGTTGCCATTTGACGGGAAGTTTTTACAATAATAAAATGGTGGGCGTTTGGTTCGGATATACTGCATCCGCAGCATCAAAAACCATCACCCCAACCTGTCTGACATAAAGTCCAATTCCTCTAATTGCTTTTGTCGTGTCCGGAAATCCCTGTTCAGACGTGGATCATCGCCTTCAACTCCAATTGCCTTGAGAAGATCAACAAACAGATGATTCAGCGCATCAGCAAAAACAACAGAATCCACACTCTTTCGGCTTTCGCACCATTGCGGGAGTTTTGGCGTCAAGGACATAATGGTTGTCGCAGTGAGGGCAATATTCGTCTACTTCGTCGTAATCCCTGATAGACATTGGCGGTGTTAAAGTAAGTTAACCACTTGCAATCGGTCCTCCTCCATAACTCACGTCATGTCCTTCCGAAAAACCTTCTTGCACTTTTTGCAAGCAAACACCATCTCCATAGTTTTTTTGAGGTTGTGGTCTGAACTTTCTGCATGGCATTCGGGACAGTCATACCATTTTTTGCAGCATGGCGCGCGAATAGAAACCTGGAAAGATTGTCAGGGACGGGATATTTTACACCGTGGAAAAATGCGGGAATGTTGGCACATTTTCACACCTGTGCGTTGAGAATATGTTTGCCTATTACAGACCAGAGAGGCTCTTTTAGATATCTTAGAATTTGCGCTGTTGAGACGCCAGATACGTACACATTGCTATATCGGATTTGCATGGAGCCGCTGGGTGGTGAGGGAAGGCCTGAAGGCGGAGGAGAACCTTGCACCGTTCGGACGGGTCCGGACAGGCGTGGCTGCTTGCGCTGCTGAGCAATCTCATTACCATGGAAACAAATTGAGAGTATAAAAGCGAAGTTTGGTGTCCAGGCCCTTCACGAAATGGCCAGCGACGTCAGAGACATCCTGCAGCTGCCTCAGGATGGACCCACAACGTCAAACATAAGAAGGGCTGCCAGACCGGAGCGCGAAAAAAGGCCAGGTCTGTGCCAAATCGCCCAATTTGTATAGTAATTGGGTGCTGACAATGCCGGCGCGTTTCTGACAGACGGCATTAACCGGGAGCTTTTTGCGCTCACCGGCGGTGCCCCACCCTTAACGCTCAGCAGACCCACATATAAAGCAAGACCCAGTAAAAAGGTCACGCCATGGTATGCGTTCCTCCACGTTCTTATCACATTTATGGGGATCGAAGGTTTCAACTGGCCTGGACGCTTAGGGAGTGGAAACCCTTCACAAATCCCGCACGGATAGATGGGCTGGTGCTGCACCATTGGGTGAAAAGCAACCAGGAGGATGGAGGTAGCGTCCTGATTGGATTCTAACTGATGCATTTAATGGAAACATCTGACACACAGTCGACATTTGGCATGGCATTTAATAAGAGTACCACTTTGCCAAATTCAACAAGCCGGTTCAAATCATTAAATACACAGACGCAGAGTATCAAAAGTACTTGGAAGGTGGGTTACATCTTTACACCTATGATTATACCGAAGTGATTTGGGTGTTTATCAGTTTGCTACGTTAGATCCCGGATGGACGCGGGAAGAAACCGATTACCTCTTCTCTCTACTGGAGAAATACGATATCCGCTTTGTAGTAGTAGCGGATACATATGCTTTCCCCGGTAGCGAGCGCTCAATAGAGGTATGTGGTTCCAATTCATTACGCTTGGTATAAACGATGGACGAGATGTTGATATGCCGGTTTGTAGGATATGAAGGAGAGATATTACGGCGTCACTCGGAAACTTATGATTGCACGCGAGACTGGGCAGCCATCGCAGTACTCGTACAATAAAGGTATGTGGGTTTGTTCGGTGGCAACTAGCGAAAACAGAAATCAATTGGTTGTTTATTTGATAGAGCGGGAAATTGAGCGCAAAAAGAACCTCGAAATATTGTATGGTCGCACGGCAGAGCAAATCAAGGTGCCGTATCCATTTGGTTTTGTGTTCTCGTTTGTCTTGCCTTGTTGCTTATCTTGGATCCCGTGCAGGAGGAGGAAATACTCTACAACGAGCTCCGGCGCCGTGACCAAAAAGAAGAAAAGCTCGTCAAGGAGCGTGAATCTCTAGTTCGTCTTTTGAAGAACATTGAACTTCCCGGCCAGGCAACACCTATTGGCCTTTCTGCCGCTGATAAGGCGAAGAAGCGGAAATCAATGTCTAGATCTACGCCTGAGGGAACGCCGACCGTTGAAACTCCTGTCAAGAGACGGAGGGATAAAGGTCCACCTGAGAGTCCCGGCACGCCTGCACGATCACCCGAGGTGGAAGGTAAGATTTTTGGATTGTAACTTGCTGCGACTGCATACACAAGATAGTCACACAAGGCTCTTCACCAGAATCACCGCAAAAGAGAGAAAAACTCCCAATGGGCGTGTCGCTCCGCACATCTCGCCTCTCAACAGTCAAGACCACGCTCCTCCAAAAATACCAGACAATGATGGCGGAACTGGGAATCAACTCTGTTCAACCCAACATGCCCACCGCAGCAGTGTGCGCAAAGTACGAGGAGCTCAAGGATAATGTTTTGGCGCTGTTGGAGATGAAGAAGCATTTGGATAGGGCCGAGCAGGAGTTGAGGGTCGCGCAGGCGAAAGGGGAAGGAGGGGGTGCGGCAGAGGGTGGTGGTAGGAGGTCGAGTGTTGGTGGGGTTGCGGGGACGCCTACACCGGTAAGTTTTGCGGATGTGTGGGTTAGATGTTGTGCTTCGATGTATTGACAAACATTTCGATTCAGACACGGAAACGCTCCATCGCTGTATCTCCAGCCATAAGCGCACGCGAGCTGAAACGGACCCGAAACAACGGCTAGGACCTGAATGTTGCTCCCTGTTCCTCCCGTCTCCACTTTGCTTGTAAAGATTTTGTTTTTTTTGTCCCCCGCAATATATTTGTTCATACCCAACAATGGACTTGCTGCTGTTTTGCTCTCAAATAGGCGTGCTATCATTGACTAATCTATGTACATGCTACGGGTCTATATACATCCCACGACCACCCTGCTTTCATTCCTCCCCGTCAGGCCGCGGCACCCTAACCATATCCCAATCCTCCCAATCTTTGACTTTGCTCGTCAAATTCTGCCATCAACAAGGATGGGATTCAGTCCGTAAGCAGGCAAAAGCGAGAATAAACTGATTGTAAACCCCCAAAAATGATACGTACGAAGTACTCTTTTTGTATATCGAACCGCTGATTTTGGTCGAACCCTAGCATTTCCGCTCGCTCCACCTGTCACCCCAGTCATCAGAATTAGAAAGCCAGAAACCCCCCAAAATTGCTATTTTCAACAACACAAACACCCACCCGCTTCGTCTTTGCATCCTCATAATCATATTTCGCCTGAATCATATGCGCGAGGAGGTAGGATCCCCCGATGCAGGTGATGAAAAAGGGGAGACCTATGTTGACGAAGTGGGAGCGTGAGGATCGGCCAGAGTTAAATCGGAATCGGGAGGAGGTGAAGAGGGTGCGGGCG
>JADGKA010000822.1:0-11804 GCA_027604605.1 Borealophlyctis nickersoniae
CTCCACCCCCACCCCGCATCGGAGGCGGATGCCCTCCTCGACGTCCGCGACCCCGAAGCATCATCCCCTGTTGGTTAGCGTTAGGGTGCTGCACATGTCCTTGCATGGGTAGGTGCTGCTGTTGTTGCTGTTGGTGGTACATCGGGGGGTACTGTTGATGCATCGGACCCTCGTCGTGCGGAAAGTGTTGAGGAGGGGGGTGTTGTTGGTGTTGTTGAACTTGTCGGGGGAATTGTTGACCTTGGCCCTGCGGATGCATTCCGGCGGGTGGACCGACACGCGCAGTGATGGGAACTGGGGGTTGTTGCTGTTGCATGTGGTTATCACCTAACAGAATACAAAACATATGAGCGAAACTGCGCATGCAGTCCCGACGTTGACAATAAAGCATGTTAACCCACCAGATGGAGGTCGTACCAAACGACGCGCTAACATCACAAGCGAGTGAGCTTTACTGCCACGTTTTGAGTGAGAAACGACCACAAAATTCAGACAGCACTAACCTTGTCCTTGTCCCTGCACTTGTCTAACCGGGTTTGCCGCAGCCGGTGTCTGTGCAGCAGGTGCGTCCCGTCTGATGGTGGCAGCAGGTGCCGTCGCCCCCGGCGCAGACTGTGGCGTAGCTCCCGTCGCAGCTTGTCCTGTCGTTGCCGCCGCCGCCGCTACCCTGGCTTGGGCAGCCTCCCTTTCCGCCTTTGCTTTAGCAATCTTTTCCATCAATAATGCGTTCCTCTCGTTTTCCGTTCTCGGTGTAGGCGTACGTGCAGCTGTTCCGGCCGTCGCCGTGGTAGTGGCCGCGGGAGAAGGGGTGGATCCGGATGTAGCTGGTGTAAAGACAGCGGCCGCGGGTGACAGTGCAGAAGGTGTTGTAGGAACCGCCGTTGTGGGAGCGGTTGTTGCTGAAGCAGGTGTCGCCGCGACCGGAGTTTGAACTTGCGTGGCTGGCACAGGAGCAGCCGCAGCCGGTTGTTGGGTCTGAGGGGCGGCAGGTGTGGAACTTGCAACAGGACCGACTGATGGTGCAGCAGCGGCCGTACTCGGCGTGGATGCAGGAACCCCAGTCTTCCGCTGAATAATAACTTTCGCAGGCGCTGGCGTTTCACTTGCAGTCGCGGGGACAGCAGGCGCTGGGGACCCAGAAGCCGCAGCTGCCGGAACGGAAACAACCGGTACTTGAGGGGCTACAGGGGTTGATGCAACAACTGGAATAGATGCAATGGGGGCGGCCGTCACAACGGGAACAACCGGGGCAATAGGTGCAGTCGCAGCAACAGGTGTAATGGTAACGACGGGTGTAATCGCAGTAGCGGCGACAACGGATCCTGAGGTTTCCGCTGCGTTAACCCCAGCATTCACCTGTCCATCACCAACAGGCTCTTCGTCTACAGGCCTACACAAAAAACCACCACCAACAATCAATATCAAGCTAAAACCTCAGCAACACACGCACGCAAAACACTCACTCTTCAACCATAGGTATCGCCGCACCCTCTTCCACCGCCTCAGACTCGCCCATCGCCACATCCGCGCCAACCTCCTCAGCAGGAACCATGACTTGATCCACCGTCTCGATCTGTCCCGCGACATCCGCCATCGCTTGGTCACCTCCAGCATCCACCATTCCTTCCGCTGGTACCTCCGCAGGTTCATTGACTACCGGCACTGGAGTCACGGTTTGAGGGGTCTGTGGCGGTTGAGTCACAGCCACAGAAGGGACGAGAGCCACCACCGGTGTTGCAGCCTGCGTTTGCGGTACTTGCGGAACCACGGCGGTAGGGGCAACAACGACAGGAATCGCACCAACCGGCGCCTGTGACACATCCGAACCAGTCGCAACCTTCGCCATCGCAAGCGGGGACGTTGGAGAACGTTTGGCAATCGGCGTGGGCGGCCCTTGAGAAGACGGAATGGCGGTGGTGGTCGCGACGAGTGAGCCGGTTCTCGGACGTTTAGCCGCAGGTGAAGGAGTAGCAGCAACACGGGGTTGCTGGGTCTGTGGTGACTGCTGTGGCTGGGTATCAGGTTGTTCCTGTTTCGCTCCAGGTGCAGCAGCGGGAGCAGGAGCAGAAGCAGGAATGGGCTCTTCTTCCCTCGGTCGTTTGCCAGGCGTCACCGTCGCCGGTTTAGCAGGCGAAGTCTGCGCTTTCTGATCCGCGCCCGCCGTCGCCGGCCCTTTAGCAGCCGCAAGCTGCTGCTCCAAATTCTGCACCCTATTCCTCGACGCCGTCAACTGCATCTTCGTCAAATTCTCAAACGCATCCTTCTCTTTAACCAAATTGGCGTGCTTGGTCGCCCACTCCTCGCACTTTTTGCGGAACTCCTCACACCGTTTCTGCCATTCATCGCATTTCTTCTTCCACTCTTCGCACTTGCTCTTCCATTCCGCCGCTTCGGCCTTTGCACGCGCCAATTCCTTCTCAACAGCCGCGAGCCGTTCCCGCAGTTGTTGCAATTCAGCGGTATTGGCAGACGCGCCGGCTCCAGCGGCGGATTGCGCCTCTTCAAGAGACTTTTGACACGTCGCGAGTGACGTTCGGAGTACTTCAACTTCAGCGGAAGTGGTAGACGCGCTGGCTTGAACTTGCGCCTCCGCAAGCGATACCTCCAAGGCCTCGATACGCGCTTGCTTCTCCCTGTTGGCGTTTCTAGCCTTGACGGTGTTTTCGTTGGCTTTCCTTGTAAGCTCCCTGTTTTGAGCCAACCAGGCTTCATTCTAAGCGCATTTTTCACAAACAAAGTTATGGCGAGCCCAGTAACTTCATCGGTGAAAAGACATATACGTACCGTTTCCATGTGCTTCAATGCCTCCACCTCTTTCTCCAAACTCTCTATTTGCGTCTCCAATTCCTTAACCTGAACCACCACATCAAAATAAGCATATAAATGACAGAATCTGAATCAAAAAGCAGGCACGTACCCTCTCCTTCTCATGTTGATAATTCTCCTCCAACTGCGCAAACTCCTCCTTGTACGTTTGCAGCTCTTCGTTCTCCTTCTTGAGCTGGGCATGCTCCTCAGGATCAATGCGCTAAATTTTGAGAATGCAAGGATATGAGCCCAGCCACACATATCAAAAGATAGCGATGCACTTAAAAGACACAATACCTCATATTTCGCCAAAATCTGCTGATGCCGCGCCCTCCACCTCTGAGCCTCCTCTTCAAGCTGCTTATTCTCCGCCGCCCGCGCCTCAGCTTCAGCTAAAAGTACCACTACTTGCTCTGCAACCCGGCGCACGCACTAATCAGATTCCACTCACGTGTGCTGCCGTGGGACAAGTCATGCGCTCACCTTTCAACGGCTGAACCTCAGCAAGAACAACGACCAACCTCCCATCCAACTCTCTAATCTTCTGATCCTTTTCCTGAACTTGTTCTCTCAACGTGTTGTTACTCTCGCGTAACAGGTTAGCCTGTTGGATACGTTCCATCAACTCGGCACTCTTGCGCTCGGAGTCAAAGGCGTCGTGCGCGCGTTTACGCTCCTCGTCCAAAATAGCGCGGGTTTCGTCGAGGGATTTTTGGAGGTGGGAAGAGTGTTGGTTCAGCCGTTCGGATTCCTGGCGGGCTAGTTCGTAGCGGGTTGAGAGGATTTCGCTGTCGCGGCGGAGTTTGACGATGAGTTCGCGGAGTTCGGCGTTGGAACGTTCTAGTTCCGCGGTTGGCGTGCCGGCAACGTGGGACCTTCGAATGCTCATGTCAGTCACGTTGACACTCTCACTCCAGACCCTTCGTGTGCGCGGTACTCACCCAGCACTCTCCGCGGGCACATTCGACAACTGCGAGTACAACAAATCATTCTGCCCCTTCAAATCCTCCACACGAGCCTGCATCGCCTCCATATCCTGATCCAGCTTCTTTTTGATTTCATCCCAGGATGCTTGAGCAACACGCAGGGTATTCTCAGCCGACTCAGCGCGATGCTGGATATTCGCCAGCTCCTCCTCCAATTGCCTCTGTCTCTCCTTCATGGCCTGAACTTGCTGCAACGCACTCGAGTGCGCAATCACCTCCCTCCGGTAATTCTCCGACTGTTCTTGCGCCGTCTTTGCGTGCTTTCTGAGGTCTTCGCGCATCGCTTCCTGGGACGCAATGGCCTTCACAGAAAATGAGAGTCAGCTAAAAACATACCAAGACAAACACACAAAGGCACAACTAACAACATATTGATACATACCGCCTCCTCACTCTTCTTAATATTCTCCATCTGCGACTCCAGCATCCTAACCCTCCTCTCAGCTTCAGCCCTCTCATTATCCATCCGCTCCTGCACATCAGTGACTTCAGCCGCAGTCCGATCCAACCGCTCCATCAACTCGCTCTTCTCCTTCTGAAGCGTGTCAATGAGGGCTTGCTGCTCCCGTAATTGATCCTCCATCAGCTGATGCGCCTTGGCAGCATCCTCCTGGACCTCCTGCAAGCGCAATTCGGCGGTAGATGCAATCTTCTTGTACTCTTCTTCGCCGCGGCGGACGTGTTCCAAGTCTTCTTTGAGTGCGGCGATTTCTTGACGCGCGGTGGCGAGTTCAGCTTCAAGTTGCAGGACGCGGTCGCGGTCCTCGGGAAGAGACGTTTGAGCGCGGGATGATGTGGATGGGGCTGTGGTGCGACCTTCGTAGTGAGCCACTTTTTCTTCAGCTTGCTGGACTCGGGAGCTTAGTTCCGTGACGCGTTGCTGGAGGTGTTCTTCCTTGCTGCGAGATAGGAGAAGTTCGCTCTTGGCCTTTTCGTAATCGGCCGTCTAAGCTCCCCAAAAGTGTATCAGCTCCCATTTCCATGTAGCCCGTTCAACTCCCACAGAATTTCCCATTACATACCAATTTCTCAATCTTGCTTTGGAGAGTCTTCACTTCCCTTTCTTTCTCCAGTTGATGATTCCTCACCTGATCCATAACATCACTCAGCTGCTTTCGTGTCACCTGACTGTCAGCGCATCACCACGAACGGTCAGCAACCGCAACCATTCAAAACTTCTCCACCCGACAAAACTTGATAACTCACGCTTCACGCTCAATACCCTCAACCTTATCCTCCGCCCTCTTCCGTTCCGCCCGCCACGCCTCCTCCCGATCCTCCAACGTCCGCTGCAAACTCCGTACCCTCTCATTCGCCGCATTCCGTTCCTTGAGCAACTGCTCACTCTCACGGATAGCGCGGGATTCACTCTCCTTCCACACTTCCTTCTCAACCCGGAGTTGCTGGCTCTCTGCTGTAGCGCGGTCGGTACGGCGGCGTTCCTCTGCCAGCGCCTCGGTGAGGTGGTGGACTTGGGCGTCCGCACGGGCCATGACGGCGGTGGAGGCAGTGTTGCGTTCCTCGACGCGTTCTTTCTCGGCTTTCAACTGGGCGGCGGTGGAGGCCATTGTTTGGTACCGCTCGTTCAAAATGTCGAGTTGACTGTTCAGTTTGGTCACTTCCGATTGGAGGTTGGACTTGTCTTCCTTTGTCGTTTCCAATTCCTTTTTGTAGTAGTCAATGTTGGTCGAAGACTCACGGCGGAACGCATCAAAAGCGCGCTGGTGAGGGAAAACGTCGGTTTAACTTATCCGCCCATAGCAGAACAGAAACAAGTTCCCTTATACCTGCACTTCCATGTACTGCGCCTGCCAATCCAGAGAGCTAGCATTCGTCCGTCCATTAGTCTCAGCACTCCTACCCGCCGGATTTGTCTTCGACTCCGCAACGCGTCTCCACTGATCTCTCTCCTTGGCATAGCTCTCCGCCCTCTTGCCAAACTCATCACGCTGCGCTTGGAGCAGTTCAAGCTGCTTCCTGAATTTCTCCAATTCCTTCGTCTCCCATTCAAGTCGGCTGGCTTTATGTTGGGATTCTAGGAGTTCCATTTGCTCGGATTGAATGCGGAGTGCTCGGCGGAGTGCTGTGGCTTGTTCCAGCAATTGCTATCAAAATCGAAATTCCATCAGTCTTCAATCATGCCGCACGCTGTCTCCGCCGAAACCCACCTCCAAGCTTGTAACCTGCACCAACCGCGCAGTGATCAACTGCCCAGCAGCCGACTCCTCCCCATCCACGACTTCCTCCGAGACAAATCTTGCCAGCCTTTCATTCAACATGCGGTCCACGTCAACGCCAGCTGGGGTCCGAATTGCTTCCAACTGTCTCAGCAGTCCCTGCACTTGTCGTAACAAATCACGCTTATCTAAAATGAAATCAGTTTAAACCGACAAATTCCATACGCAAAGAACGAAAGGAAATCGATTCACCTTGCTCAAGCAAAGCATTCTCCGCTTCCAAAGGCTTGATCTGCGCTTCCAATCGCTTCAAGTCCGAATAGGCCTTGTCCCGTGCGGTAAGCGCCTCACCAAACGACGCACGCAGACTCTCGTTCTCTTCACGAAGCCTGTCGTTTTCTTTTTCGGTTGACGTGAAGATTGGCATCTGTCGGAGACACAGAGCGTCAGCGACCCATGAAAACGATACACCCCACAACACATCCCGAAACTCACCCGCGTGTGCAACTCCTGCATGATCCGGTTGGTGTTATCACGCAACTGCCCGGCCTCACGCTCCGCTTGGATGCGCTTCTTTCTCTCTTCCTGGAGCTCTGCAACCCATTCAGTAGCCAGTTTTCCCGTGCTGGACGTTGACGTTCTGAGGATCGATGGAGAGGGTGACGCTATTGAGCTAAGGGAGGATGTCTGCGTAAAAAAAGGGGTGGAAGCGAGAACGTTAAGAGACACCATAAATCAATGAAAAGTGTTAGGTTGCAAAAAAATAATCCGCAAACCCACCCCATTGAAAGTATCTTCCTCCTCAACTTGTCGAAGCTGCCACTCCAACTTCTCCTTCTCAACACTCAACCCATCAATCATCTCCTTTGCCTCATCCAACTTGCTTAGCAACTCCTCCTCCCGTTCCGCACTCCTCCGCTTCAATTCATCCAAAGCCCCGCTCGTTTCAGTCAAAACCGCCTCCAACTCTTCCCGTTCTTGCCGGTACCGCCGTTCTTGCTCCTCGTAAAGCGCCGTGAGTTTCTTTTGCGTTGCCATTTCTTTTTTCCAGCCTTGCTCGGCGCTCTGGAAATGCGCTTCTCGCTACATATACCAATGTCACAATTAGTATAGTCTCCAGTCACGCGTAATATTTTCTCCAACGTACGTCTTGAGCTTTCTGCATCTGCGCTTCCATGCGTTCTTCCAAATCGCTGACCCGCTTCTTCAAGGCCGCGTTGCTACTGTCAAGGGCCAGTTTCTCCTGTCCGAGTTGATCAACTTGGCTTTGAAGCGTCGCAACCTGCTGACTCTGAAATTGTGTTGAACATCAGCAAAAACAAGCACAATTTACACACAAATTTTCACTGCGTGAGCACATACCTTCTCCCTCCGGTACTCTCGCGCCTCCTCATTGTTCGCAGCCAGCTGCTGATTCAACCACTCATTCCGGCGCTGCAATTCCGCGATTTCCGTTTCAGCTTGCAAAAGTTTGGCGCGATCTCTCATGCTTTCTGACTGAGCGGCGGTCAACTCGCTGTTTGCGGTTCGCAATTCTTCACGGATTGACTGAGATTGCTTGTGGAGTCCTTCACATTCGGCTTTTATGATGAAGAAGGAAATTTCACAGAGGGTCAGAGGATCAACCTTTATTGGCGTGAAAAGTGCGAAAAATACACGGGAAATATGGGTACCTTTCAGACGCTCGATTTCTTGCTCCCGTCTAGCCAAAACCGCTGCCAAATCACGTTTTTCAGATGACGATAGTTCCAATTTACTCTGCAGGCTTTCGACTTGAAGCTTCAGGGACTCCGCTTCCTGCTGTTTCTTCGCCAACTCAGTTTGACATGCAGAAGATGCACCCGCTGGAACAGGGAATTTGCATTACACGCGCGGTGTCAGATGGCAGTCCTTGCCAAAAATGTTCGACACAAAGCAGGACGCTATTGGTACCTTTCTCATCCGCAACCTGCTTATACTCCTCCAACCTTGTCTCAGCCTCGTCCAGTCTATCCGTGAGATGCCTATTGCGATTTTCGAGTTGATGGGCACGTTGTTCTGGTTCGCCAGAAGAGGGAATGGAAAATGTGACATCGTGATCAGCCTTCTCTCCGCGTCAAACGACCGCCCGTCCCTCCAAACCCGGATCAACTATGGGCTCTGGCATCCATCGGCCAAAAAGACATACCGAAATTCGTCTCGAGAACCAACCCCTCAGCCCTCAGCTGCTCAACCTTTGCCTTCAACATGGGTACGGATTCGGTCACGTCGTCCTTCAAGAATACATCCAATTTTGTGACCAACTCGGTGAATTTAGGCGAGGATTGGTAGAGCGCCAAGAGGGCGGTGAAATTGGTTTCAGTGTTGAAGGATAAGCTGGTGAGGATGCGAGATAGGGGGTGAGCCAGTCCCACATCAGACCCCAGTGCAGGAGACGCTGTTGAGCGTGTTGGGGAAGGCGCATTTGACCGTGTCGGGGAAGGTACTGTCGCGGTTGGGTGAGCTTTCGTGGGCGATTGGCGAGGTGGTGAGAAGCCAAGGGACGGCGCGACGACGTTCACGGGTTGCGATGTAGATGCTGGTGTAGATGCTGGTGATTCGCTCCCATTTTGCGGTGGTACACTCTCCTCCGTAGCAGGAGTTTCCCTTGGTTCCGCCACAACAGATGCCGGTGTTGTGTTGTCCTCCCAAGAATCGCCTTCCCCTCCTTCCCCCCGACATTCCACATCTGCATCGACAGCGCCATTACTTTCAGCAACTTCATCCACCGACTCTGCCATCGTCACATCCCCCTCGGTTCCCGGTTCAACGGTGTCAGCGCGCGACGGAGCCGCACTTTGTTGTTCCGACTCGGTATTGTCAACGACCGACACAGTCGAAGAGTTGTCTCCGTTGGAAGAGGGATTGGGTATGTCTGCTTCTGACTGTGGAGTATGTGTTGATTTTACCTGATTTGGATCCATACTTTCCTGGCAAAAAGCGGTGTTTCAGAAGCTACATTGTGGAGAGTGTGCGTCAGGGTTGGATCAGAGTGTCGGTTTCGGTCGCCAGTTCGAAGAGAAAACAAGACCAGTGGCCTCGCAGCATTGCCGTTGCTGAACATACCTGTTTGAAACAAGGGAGATAACTACCCTTTCGACCAAAAGCTTCTGGCCGTTCCCGCCTAAAGTCTAAAGTCGACAGAATCCACGAAAGATGACAAGTTTGGTTCGTCTGGCCGTCGTGAACCGAAGTTGCGGGTATGTCGTGGATAAGACCGTGGCCAGCGGATACAGCAGGGTTCGTTTCCGTACTGCTGGCGGTCGCAAGACAAATTCTATTCAGAGGACAGACTCCAGATGCAATGGGCAATCTGTCGAGTCTCGCAAGGGGGACCAAGTGGATGAGCTGACTGGAGCAACGGGACCAACTAAGGGCGTGGCTCAACCAATCAGAATGCGAGACACGCGGGGCTGATCCAAAGCCCCGTCAAGCCCACTGGATACCGGACCATAGGAGACCTCACTTGCCTTTTCACCCTAACTTGCTCCTACTTATCTACTTACCCGGGTCCTCCTTTTCCTCTGCCTCTCGGGCAGATGAGCAGACCGCAGAGCGTGGGAGCGTGCTGGGGAAGAAAGGAGAAGGAAATGGAGAGGCGAGGGAGCCTGTCTGGGGCCTATAACTTATAAATAGAGTCTGTTTTCCGTCTGTTGTCCCTTGTCCTCTTGGCTTCTTGGTCTACGCCTGCACACTCTTCCCACCCTCAAAACAAATAGGTAGCCAACTATCTATCATGTCAACCAAAGAGCAATTTCAAGGGATACGCAGCCTTCGAAAAGGGTGGCTCCCTCAAACCCGTCTCCTACACTCCACCTCCCCTCGGTCCAACTGACGTCGAGATCGCAATCACTTGCTGCGGTATCTGCGGTACAGACATCCACACCATCGACTCGGGATGGTGGCCCACGCCCTATCCCGTGATCGTTGGTCATGAAATCATCGGAACCGTCACCGCAAAAGGAAACGCTGTGAAGCGATTCAATATTGGAGATCGCGTCGGCGTGGGTGCCCAACGATGGTCCTGTTTTAAGAGGGATTGTAAAATGTGCAATGCAACAGGGGATTTGAGAATTGCTGCCCTGAGATGCGGTGGACCTATGGTGCCACCTGGGAGGATGGATCCACGACCCAGGGAGGATATGCCAACAAGACCAGGGCAAAGGAAGAGGTGTGGAAATCATTCATTTTCGGAGACCATGCGGCCGAGGGATAGCGATGGGAGCAGCACAAAATTGGGGTTAGACTCGAGGGCGACAGAATGCGAGCCTCGAGTCTAACACCAATTTTGCGCACCGGCGCGAGCGAAGCGATGTGATCTGGTCTGGTATTGGCCTACTTGGCGTTAGACCTGCTCTAACGTAGCAAATCGGACCATGTTCATCCACTTTCCCATACATACGAAGCATACCGCTTTTGCTTCAGCAAATGTGCAATGGTTGGCGAAGCGAACGCGTTTATGGATTTGGGAAGCAAATCGGACCTGGTTTCACCCATGGACCACAGACTACCTACTAACAGTTCTTCTGATCCACCTCGCTCGCCACAAACGCACAGTTTACATTCAAGATTCCAGACAATCTCGACTCTCATGAGGCCGCGCCTCTGCTTTGCGCAGGGTAGGTATTTGATGACACCTTGACCTAGCATCCTGATTAAGCCCGTCTGACTCGCCTTGCACCAATCACAGGGTGACCACCTACGCACCGCTGAAACGATACGGGGCAGGCCCAGGCAAAACCGTGGGTGTGATTGGTATCGGCGGTCTAGTGAGTAATCGTACATAGTTCTGTTTATTTCGCTTTCCGCCGCGCCACTGATTCATGCTGTCATGCTGTGCGTTCAAATCAACATTAGGGACTCCAATTTGGCCGGGCATTGGGCGCCAAAGTCGTAGCCATCTCCCACTCTCCCTCGAAAAAGCAGGAAGCCCTTCGACTCGGAGCCGACACGTTCATCACACACGACGATTTCCGCGCTCACAAGAACAGCATGGACATCATCCTCTGCACCGCCCACATCCCCAACCAGGATTGGAAAAAGTACCTCTCCCTTCTCGACGTGAACGGAAAATTGCTGCTTGTTTCGTTGCCAGAGGAGAATTTGTCCATTCCGCCATGGGCGTTGACGACGACGCAGGTTGGAATCATCGGATCGTTGGTGGGCAGCGGGAAGGAAATCGAAGAAATGTTGCAGCTGGCTTCTGAGAAGAATATCAAGGCGGTGGTGGAGGTTATGCCGGTTGAAAAGTGCAATGAGGCCATTGAGAAAGTTAGAAAAGGGTGAGTGGGACGCGGAATGGCGTAGGCATCGAATTTTCGCACTCATGCTGCTTTGATACGTTTTCCAGTGACGTCCGCTACCGCGTGGTCCTCGATATAAAGGGAAAACTCTGATGCCTACAGGCTCAAACCGTCTGTGCCTATTTCAAATTGGACTCTGGATTTTCGTTTTGGACCCTATATGAATACAATATTAAAGAGTCATCGTCTACTTTCGTGTGTCCTCATGTGTGGTGCAATATTTATCCCTTCTGATTCCGCTGCATCGCATTCGTCGCATCATGCAACAATATTCTTTCGTTGTTTGTGGCCGTCTCTTGGTTCGAGTTGATGGCAGCATTGGGTTGGTGAAGTTGGGGATGGGGTAAGTTTAGTTGGACGTTGTATAATGGCCTTGGATGACTGTGTCCTTTGGGTATCCAGTCAACAGCAAAAAGGTTAGGGCCGGGCGCGGCGGCGGAGCGCCGCGGCGAGGCGGGGCGGGGGGGGGGGGGGGGCCGGGGGAGGCGTGGGCGGGGAGCGGGGGGGGGGGG
>JADGKA010000823.1:0-13928 GCA_027604605.1 Borealophlyctis nickersoniae
GTGCGGGTTGGGCGGAACGGAAGGCGAGGGGGGTGATTGAGCGGATGGGGTGGGGTTGATGTGCGGAGCAGTTTTGGGATTGTGTGGTGCAGAGAAAATGCATGAGAAGATTGTGTGATTCTGTTCAGGAATGTATCTGAATAGCGCGGAGGAGATCATGACAGTTGGTTGGAATTCGTGGGGTTGCGCTGGGCAGCCTTGACAGTGCTTTAGTGCCGATTGGGTTTTAAGTAATGAATGTTGTGGAAAGCATCATCACGAAGGATATGAAACCGCAAACCCATTTGGACACCAAGAAATTCGCAACAGAAAGTGTGTTTTGTATTTACAAATTCAGTGAAACACATTCAAGAACTCGCCGGCCCTCCACGAAAGGCAAACGCCAAGAAAAAAAAGATATACAAAAGAAAATGCGCCCGCCACTTGCAAAACCCCAACTCCAAACACACCATCAAATCCCAATCTCACTCACATCCCCCCAACTTCACTCTCCAACATCCAACACCAATCTCAACGGCCCACCCGCGGCATTAAACTCCATCTCAAACACCTCTGTCATTTCATCGTCAGGAAGCACTTTGAGGACTGTTAGTTGCGGTACAGCGCGGGCAATGTCGTACACGTCTTGGCGGGTGAGGTCGACGGAGCCGTAGATGCAGAGGTGGGTGAGGGCGGGGAGGGATTGGGCGATGAAGAGGAGGTCGGTGATTGTAATAGAGTACTCCCTGCGAGGGTGTTGAGTAAAGGAATCAAAACCAGGTAGGAAAAGGAAGAGAGAGTTTCATCTCACCTCACATCAGTACTGGAAATAGTCACCCTCTCCAACCCCTTACACCACCTCGCAAACGCAAACAAACTCGTCTCCGTTAAACTATGACTCATCGCCAAACTCAAGCACTTTAACCCCTCCCCACACCCTTTTGCCAACGCCGGCACACCCTCGTTCGTGAACCCACACCTTGACAAACTCAATGTCGTCAACTGCCCCGGTCGTTTCCGCGCCCACCGCGTGGCGGCTTTATCTGTCAGCGACCGCATTTGAATCAGTTGGAGGTCTACCAGGGCGTGGGCGTGGCGGGCGAGGGCGTAGATTGTCTCGTTTGTGACGCGGGGGAGGCGTTGGAGGTGGAGGGATTTGAGGGTGGCGCTGCAGGTGCGGGCGAGGTGGGTGAGGGAGGTGTCGGTGAGGTGGAGGTTGTCGCCGATCGAGATGTGGGTGAGGGCGCCGTGGGAGTGGGTTATCAGGGATGAGACGGCGCTGTCTGTTGAGTTTCGGAGGAGGTGAGGGTGGAATGAAAATTGAGTCGGTCGCTTCAACACATTTCCCACATGAATCAAACAAGCTGGACGATTCAGCAAGATACCATACCTGTTACTTGAAAACAGTTACGCAAATCCAAATGTCGTAGTCGCGGGCCCAGATGCTGCGCTAGCGCCTTCAGCTCGAATGTGGAAACAAAACGCAGCCCGCTCAAATCCAAAACCCGGACATACGACCCCAACCCACCGCCGCCGCGTTCGGAATCCCAGCGCGAACCGGCAGCAGCAGCACTCGTCGTCGCCCCATCCCTGCGCGACACCTCCTCTGCACGGTCTTTTGCCTTATCCATCTCAACTTCCTCATCCTCATCTTCCTCCTCCTCTTCGTCCGGCACATTCTGATCCTCGGCCTCCTCACCCCCATTCCCCGCCGTATTCCCCCACTGATCCAACACAGTCCACTGCAAATTCATACTTTCATTCCACCGAGCAGGAACCCAGTCACTCCCAATCTCATAATCACCCCACCCGATTTCTTCACCCTTCACCGCTTCCCGCCTGGACTCTGCTTCCCGCCGCCCACTACCACCACCACCACCCCTCGCCAACCCAACCGTCCTGACAAATTTTTTGCAAGCGTCCAGACTCCGCAGTACCGGTGCGTCGTAGAGGGTTTGGACGGAGGCAGAGTACCAGTTTTTGTTGAGGAGGGATATGGATGCGAGTGTGCGTTGGAGGGAGTAAGGGTCTCTGTGGACTTTCGGGAGTTTTGAGAGGATGGCGGATATGATTTCTGGGGGTGGGTTGGAGGATGTCAGGACGGGTGAGGATACCAGGAGCATTGTCGTTTCGACTGGAAGTTGAAGGCGTTGATAGCTGTGTGAGGTTTATGCTGCAATTAGGGTGTTGAATGCCTCGAGCAAAGATGACACGGGAGCTCTGGCCAAAAATATTCATATGTTACGTAAGCGGGGAGCCTCGGAAGGGCGAACAAGACGGACTACAGGAGTATTATGTACTTTATATTTGCGCATGAGGCAGGTATACAAAAAGAACAACAAGAAGAAATATTTTGGAGAAACAAACAGGGAGAGAGAGAAGCAACCCGTCTTTCCATCCCGCTCGATTCGACACACCCGCCGATTTCGATACCCCACTAGCAAAGAGCGACGCTGATTTCTTCCCCGCCGATATTTGTTGTTCTTGCTTTTCCATCTTGCATTCCTTATCCCCTCACGCCCAAACCCAAACACCTTCCGTTCTTCCACCCCTAATTCACGCCCTTCTTAACCAGACGGGCAACAATTCCGGCCTCTTCTTTGCCACCACCAGGTACGCCACCGTTACCGCCGCTCCCACCGCAATAGCCGGCCAGTACGCATCCACCGCATCCTCAATGTAGTGCGCCCACGTCTTTGCCTCCCTCTTTGCCTTGTTGGCCGCGTTCGACGCAGCGGCCTTTGCGCGTCGCTTGGCGGCTTCACGCTTGGCAGGGTCGGACCAGCGGGGTTCCTTTTCGCCTGCCGAGGAGGAGGTTGGAGTTGCTGTTGTTGGTGATGATGTTGTGGGACCGTGGGCGGGTGCGGCGGTGCCGTGGACGAGCTCGGGGAGCTCGGGCATGTCTGAGAGACCCGTGATGACTGGTTCTGGGTTTGGGTTCAGACCCTTGACGGCGGCTTCTTCTGGTGTTGGGAACTCGTCCTTGGGAGCGTGGAGAGGAGTTGGGTAGGATTCGGGGACGTTGACGGATGCCATTGCTTTTTGTTTGTTGATGTTGATGGAGATGAGTGAATGTGTTTTGATGGTGGGTGGATAGAGAGGGATGAGCAGAAGTGCGAAGGAGGAATTGATTAATTTGCGACGGTTGCAAGGGAATGGAATTGAATTTGATTGTGAGTTGATGAGTGGGGGGGTGATTGTGCGAATCCGCCTCCCTTTTATATTGCCTGGTTGTCGTCCTCGTGTTGGAGTGTGAATTTCTGGTCAACACATCGTCTCTTGTCTCGAGACGCGTTTGTTTGCTTGCAGCTGCGTGATGTCATCCAGACGCACGTCATAAAGAGCAACGCCCCATAAATCACGTGACATTAAAAGCAGTGCCATAGGTATCTGAATCTGAACACCGCTCATTCCTCATATTTTGAGAAGTGCCCGTTACGTACAATATCTATGGAATCACTATTTCATTATAGGACGCGCAGACTTCATACAAAGGATGGTACTATCGTTAACCGGGCTCATCAAACGGACTCATCAAAAAGGTTCCTCCGTGCGCCGGCTACTACCGCGGTCTGCGCTCGATCGCCCGGATGTTGGCGCCCCAGATAACAACATCCGGATAATGTTGGTATTCCTTGTCTCTGGAACGCTTCATTCAACGCAGCAACCCTGCACCTACCACCCTCAAGCAAATGCCGTACCACATCCACCATGTCGTAGGCGGCCGCCGCAACCAGGGCAGTGTCAATGCACGATTCAGCATCAAAAAGTAACCGCACAATCTCCACATGTCCCTTAGCCGCCGCTACGTACATCGCCTCATCTCTGCACCGGTGTACATTGGCCAGCAGCCAGCAACACATGAATCACGTCAACACGCTGGTATTCTGCAGCTGCAACCAGTGCCTCGTCCTTGGCTTCATGGTGCTCTTCAAACTCTAGAAAAACCATCACAGTAGCTGCTTGACCCTCAGCTGCCGCCAACACCATGTCACTTTCGTATATCCTTCCCTCGTCGCTCCAGTTCCAACAACGCCTTGATGGTCTCGGGCTTCCCCGCTCGGAGTTTCGCGAAACAAAGGCATGCTGTATAAGACTAACCTCGTATTCCTCATCAGAAAGCTCCTGGTTGCTCAGGTCTGCTTCTGACCCGCTCGCCATGCTTTTTTATGTCTAGATGATGGTGGTGTGCTTGCAATGTGCCGGACCCAGGTTCCAGATGGGCAGATGCGCAGTGCTTGGGGTTCCAGCTGCGCCACCTCCTGAGGGGGAATCCTTGTGTAACCGAAATTGGAGTGGATTGGCTGGATGGTTGGGGGGTTGAACTGGACCGCTCGCATCTCCCAAACGAGGAATCCATCCATCCATCCATCCTACCAACGTCCATAATCCATCCATGACGGACGTGCTGTCGAAGAACCCCTTCGACCTTCTGGGCGACGATGGGGAGGAGGCAGCCCCATCCGCGTCCCCAGCCAAAAAGCCCACGCAGAAGAAAGAGGCTCCCGTGTCGCGCCCAGACACGGGAAAGAAGGACACCAGAGCTCCCAGGAACGAGTACCCCCGTCGCGGTGGTTTCGCTGGTCAGCAACGTGGTGGTGCTGTCGAGGGATCTGGTGAGTGGAAGTCATTTTGAATGTGGGCACTCCTTCTGCGCGCGTGGGGATTGCATGCAATCTACCGCAGGAGCCAATCACGCAGCATTGAGGTCGGGGAATCTCATTCTTCCCTCTTCCCCTTCGCGCCCTCTCCCCGCTCAGCTCCCCGTGGCGACCGTGTCGCTCGCACTGGACCCCGCGAGACCGGCGACTTTGAACGCCCGCCGCGCACTGAAGGAGGGGAACAACGTGGTGGTTTCCGCGGGGGCCGTGGTGGTCGTGGACGCGGTGGCGCTGGCGCGGGCGGTCGTGGACGCGAATTTGACCGTCGGAGCGGAACCGGCCGTCGCGACGGCGAGAAGAAGGAAGTCGCTGGCAAGGGATCGTGGGGTAACGCTGCTACTGCCGAGGAAGAGAGCAAGACTGTCGACGTTGCTGCCGAGTACGTTTGAACGCGAGTGTTGATGAAATGGGAGGGAACGGCACCGGGGTCTGACGACTGTGTTTCTTCTTGTTTCCCGATTTTAGTGGCGCTGTCGCTGAAGGAGCACCTGCTGCCGAGGGAGAGAAGCCCGCAGAGGAGGAGGTTGCCAAGGAGCCGGAGGAAGTCTTGAAGACTCTCGACCAATACGTTGCCGAAGTCGAAGCCAAGAAGGCTGCTGCTGCTTTGAACGTGCGCAAGCCTAACGAGGGCGCAGACGACAGCCAATGGAAGGATGCTGTCGTTCTCAAGAAGGAGGAGGAAGACTTCTTCGTTGGCAAGGTGAGCCTCTGTGGCCCTTAGGCAGATCTGCGCATTTGTAAACGCATTCTGATGCCGTCGTCATCTGGTAGGGTGCCAAGGGAAAGAAGTCTGTCGCTGCTGCCGCCAAGGAGAAGGCGGCCAAGGTCTTTGCTCCCATTGAACAAAGGTTCGCTGATGAACCCAAACGCGGCGGCTTTGGTCGCGGACGTGGTGGACGTGGAGGGGACCGCCCGCAAACAGGCGAGCGCCGCGGAAGGGGTGGTCGGTCAGCTGGCGTTAACGTCGACGACCAAACCGCTTTCCCCACTCTTGGCAGCAAATAATTTCATGTTGGGGGGACAGTCACGAGTAGTTTCTTTTTAAGCCTTCGCCAGGCAGGAGAAATCGCGCATGACTGGATTCGGTCAGGGATTATGGATGGATTGGCTTGCTAATGGCGGTGTGATCTTTTGTAGAAATATGGGTTCCTGCTACCTGCTTGTTTTCGCTGTCTTTTGGGTGTCTTTTCGTTGCCGTTGTTGGTGATAGAGTCGGGCGCTTTTGTCTAAGCCATTCGTCAAGTCGAACGGGGGTGTCAAAAGTCCTCTTGTCCTCACAACGAGTTATGCGTTGTAGGTAGTTTCTCATTGACCAGCTGCTAAGTACTTGCGCGGCCGTACGTCCACCAGGTCGAAGATTATAAAACCGGGACTCTTTCGGTGTCAAAAACCTGGTCAAACTTCAGGTGTCTTGTGCAATCCATTGCGTAATCAAATAAGATACCGCGGTAACGTTGAGTTCTTTTCTCACGCGTTTGAGGCGTTGCCGTTTCTGCCGGGTGGGGGTCCATTTCTCCCGTCGGAGTCCCCTGGGTTTTCTACGGGGTTTGAAATGGGAAAAAGAATCGAGAGGGAGTTTCCTCACCTCAACTATACAGATACGGTAGGTAGATCCCCGCTCAGTGTCCAAAGTTCTCTTCGCTGCTTTACCCACCCACCACCGTAAATAGTGGCTCGTCAACGCAGTATGCACGCTACTACAACATCGCCCACAACAACAGCAACCACCATACCCCCCCTAATAGCCTCCCTCCAATCCCTGCCACCGGAGTCCCTCCAAACTATTTTCACTTTCATCCGCTCCCGCTTCGACTACTCTGCAACCGCCCTTTCTTGCCGACCCCTCTTCACAGCCGCATCAAACGAACACTTTCTCCGCAACTGGTTTCTCACCTACATGAACCAAAACCATTACTCTCTCGTTGATGGTGATGCTGCTGTTTCCAAACCGGAAGGCACCAAGTGCACCTTCCCGCGCATGTCTGCACCGATTGCGACTGCCTTGAAGTATTCTTACAGGAACGCTCTCTTGCTGTTCAACTTGTGCGCGGATCAACTTTATCTGAAACCGGATGCTGATTTTGGTAAAGATGTGCGAGTGAAGGGAGCTATTGGTTCTTGCAAATTTATGCCCTGCCGAACTTGGGGTTTAATTTGACGGCGAGCGTATGCGCACCCTCAAGTCAATGCCAGGCTGGCATGGATGTGCGGAGTAAAGCCAAAGGGGTCGGAAACGGTGCAGACTGCCCCGGCATCTAATCCACCTTCCCACGCAACTGCGGACACCGCCTTTGGCTACAGAACTGCTGTGGGGTGCACTGGTGGTTGACTCTTACAAATCGTACTGACGCAACAACACCCACACACAGGTGAATACATTTACAACCACCTATACTGGAAAGAATGGTCGACCACCACCTTCCGCACCCTCGCACCGTCAACCTTTGCCCTCCTCTCCGCATGCCTCGCAACCGTGTCACCCCCCGACCCGGAACCGCCGCTGCTAACACACCTGTTTTCAGGGAACTGGTATACGGGGGAGTACCATTCCTTCAACATGTACCCGACGGTCCTGCAACCCAACTTGACGGATTTCGGTGTAGGGGACCGGTTGCTTTACGTGGAGCATAACGAGCCGTTACCGGGTGAATCGCACACGACGCTGCTCTTCCACGCCCTGGATGTACACTCGAGACTTTTTGTCGGTACCGTCCGGTGGCGCGTCACACTCCCGTCTGAATCCACGCTCATCGATGTAGAACACTTTCCTTCTTTGTTTGAGTATGAGGAGGTGGATTCGTGTATTGCGGAGCGGTGTAGGCGGTTGAGGTATTGGGGGTGTACGGTTGTTAGGGATGTGCGTGGAGCGGGAGGAGAGGTCGTGCTGAGGAAGGGAGAGGAGGTGGAGAGGGTTGTGTTGACGTTGTGGGAGGATTTTACGGCGGATGTGAGGGTTTGGGTTCATGGTTGTGGGGATGGAGATGGAGATGAGGACGGGGATGGGGATGGGCAGGGAGGGTTGGTGGAAGACGAACGGCCGGATGTGAAGATGAAAGTTGATTTGCATGCGGTGCACTGGGAGCAGGTCTTGGATTAAATGAATTTTAATTAGAACTGTAGTCTATTCGTTTTTAAATAGTGTTGTAAATAGAAATAATTGCAGAGGTAAAAAAAAGCGTCCGCCCCCGCACTAGAGAAAAAATTATTGCACCGAATTGGACAACAGACCGCGTTGAGATATGCGAATCTGCAACAGCTACGGTGTGGCCGATGATGATGCTGACCTGCAAAGAAGCAAGCGCCGCTCCGTGAACTGGTCTCCCTAGGCATTTCCAGATACGGAGGATGACCCAACCTACAATTACGTCTCCATCTCCGACCATGCGTACCATTTTATTGGCGAAATTGGTTGCAACATTGTAGTAACGCTATGCTTACTTTCGTGCTTCTTCAAGTTCAAACAGCGGATGAAGCGAAAACGTCAGTCTAAAGAAAGCGCGGGTTGTGAAGCCATGACCGCTTTCGTCCAACTCACGCACACGCAAATTAGCCACTCTTTTTTTTGGGCAGGTAATGCGGCAACTATTTGTCAATGGTTTGAAGACCAATACTCAGAAAACTGCTCTTCCGCGGATGCGGAGCGGTAAAGAATAATTTGGTCTGGTTTCAGGATCGCCTTGGACGGTAAACAAACCTCCGCCTTTGCGCGTGTTGGATGCCAACAGCGATTTCGCTCAATTGCACTTATTTTCGACGGATTTCAACTCATAACGCCAATTTTCTTTATGTTCCAGCAGGCATCTACCGCGCGTTTCTAAGCTCATCGTGATGGGTCATGCGAAGAGTGGCAGGAGCGACATGAACTGGATACTGTGCGCAGTTGCGGGGTCTGGTCTTTTCCGCGACGGTAATCTAAGTGATGCGTTGCCGGGTAGCCACGCAGATTGGCCGGTAAGTTGCCGGGTAGCCACGCAGATTGGCAGGTAAGTTGCCTTGTATTGATATTGTCTATGATGCATATTCAGAGGCTCCGGGTCTGGAGAAGCGCAGTTCAACAGCCTGCGCGCAGGAATCTTCGCGAACGGTGATGTTATTTTTTTTTTTGGCAGTTACAACTTGCCCAAATGTGAAGGCCTCGTTACCGTGGTTGAATTCCACCTGTAAGGCAAGCCATTTCACCAACGTTCACTCGTTCATTGAGAGCAATAAATGATCCGGATTACATGGCACAGCATCCACAAAAGCCACTCTGTATTGCTTCGTGCGTCGTCCGTTGAATGCCAGTTAGTTGGTACCCCCTCGTCACTACCCAAAATGAGAAAAAACTGCCGTAACGGAAAAGGATTGCATCTTTAATGCAAATGGAAATCATTTCGGCTTAAGTCGGCGCAGCTGCCCCTCCGTTTTTCTTTCAAATGGCCTTACGGTTTGTGGCCACTCCTCTCGTTACAAGGACCGTCATGGATACCACACGCGTCAACTCAACTGAGAGGGGCTGCGAGTGTATCATCTGGATGCGGCATTTACGTCAAACACCACAATTAACATTGAATAAAATAGAGCGATGAGTTATTGGAAGCGCAGCGCTCAGTCCGAAGAAACGTGGTACCCATGGAAGTTTTTTTCGTCGCTTGGTGCGATTGCCATGGCATTCAAGAGGCCTCACGTCCTTCGACAAGTGTTTTTATCCCAGCAAGCACACAAGCTAAGGCTCACGGCACAATGAACGCCGCTGGCGATGTGGGCGGATTTTTGGCCACAAAAGGGTGGGTGTGGTCGGATCCGATTCCAGGCTGTGGCAATGCTCTTGTCCTAAGTTCTGCACAGCTTTTTTTCCACTCTATATGAATATCACCTGTGGAATCTGGAAAAAAAGATGATTCGACTGAGTAGGTAACGTGACCTTGCCAGAGGCAAGATGCGCAGCCAGCATTACCATTGACCGACCATTTGGGAGAACCACTGGTATCTTCGCGTTTGATGCATTGGTGGCACGTTGTCTAAAGGCGAACGGGACGGAACTCAGAGGGTTGGTGGACGCACTTGGCTCGTGGACGGTTCGCTTCCGTCCCAAATCGATTGCTACACGACAACGATTCGCAATTAAGTAAATCTTGCTGGCCAAGGACGCGTTTAGCATCTATTTGTATGGTCTTTGTTGCTCCGTCGAGCCCATGGTATCTTAATTTTCCGCATCGGCCAGAACCCACTGCTATGTGGACGGAAGCACAAATGCAGAGTTCGCGACAGTGCGTCCAAGTTTCAAAGCATTGCGGATTGATGCGAACTTCTAGAAGATCCATTTTTGTGGGCAGCGGACATCAAAGACCAGAAATGCAAACCCGGTGCAGGTTGAGAATCCATGTTCTACCGTTCAACTTGGCTACCCGATTAAATAGCATCGCACCCACATATTTCAACAATCCTCAATCCATTTCTTGTAGTGGTTCCGCCAAATACCACTAGCTGAAACAACGACTGATGGGTGCGGAGCAATTTCCTCCAGCCTACGAATTTGCCGCCTGGACTGCTCTCTATTTTTTCCGTTGCGCTACTTGAGTTTTGAATTTCCAAACTGTGCTTGGGTGGAACATAGGAGGCACCCTTGGGACCCCAGGATATATATGAACGCATTCACTTTACCGTCAGTTCAGTGGGTTAGGATTCTGTTTTCTACTGGCGGTATTGACTGTTCAATCGGTATGTACCATCATGGCAATCGTCACTAAGGAAATAAGGTAAAAAATGGCCATATCCCGTCAGAGGTTGAGGCGAACGGCCGCTTCATTGAACGCGTTCATTGCGTTAGAAAGCCGATGCAGGTTCTATATCGCGGAAGCTGATGAAATGCGTTGACAAAATTGTCCTCAGAAGGATAAGAAGAGAAAGGGATGTGCGATCGCGAGGAGGTTGGGTGGGAATGACCCTCCGCTGGTGTCTTCGCCGTCGCACACCGTTGGATCCGTTTACTCTCTTGACTACACATCCGGTATGGTAATGTCCAGGCATCGCTTTCCTGACACAAAGTCGTCTCAAATGAAGCCAGAGTTCAGTTCACTCCTGCGCTCTCCCTGCTATATTTGATTACCTGCATATTGTTTTTTTTTTGCTGTCTTTGCGTTTTTTGATTTGACCGCATCTGCTACAGGCAAGCAAGGCGAAGTGGGATGGGAAGGAAACAATGCATATCCTCAAATGGGAAAAGAAAGGGGCGATTTCACGGAAAATCGGCCAGTACCGTAAAGTTGGGCAGAAGTTCGACTGTACTATCAAAGATCACCTTGCGGTTGTGGTGAAATGCGGGCAGCGTGGTTAGCGGACGAGTTGAAGGAAAAACGACCAACCCGGAAACCAGTTCTCGTACAGGAGCCGCCGGTCGAAATTACCCCCATGGCCTATCAACGGAGAGCTGCGCGTGTACGCACGGTAAACACTAGTAGCGGCAACGCGCTTCAACTTCTTTTTGGGGGAGATGCCGGATTCTTCATCAAGACGAAAAAGGGGACTAAAACCGTCAGGGGACCTTGGTGTTACCGATAGAACCGTTGAAAACAACGGCCGGACGCTATCTTCCCGTTTTCTCCCATTTTTTGGCTACGCAGGCATCCTGCTACAGCATGGAAATTGGCTGACGCCGACGAATGGCACAAAAAAAAACGCAACATTGTTATGTAAGTGCGGCCCGTTGGTCGTGACGCCATTAGGCGCCCCTGTAAAAACATGCCGCTCCATCCTTGGGCTTCCAGCTTCATGTATGTCTCAAGAAGATGGTGACCAGCCTCGGGTTTGGACAAAGACGGACCAAGAACAGGAAAGAGTCCATCCCACACGTAACCGGGGTTTTGTGTACAGACCGGGGTTTTGTTTACTTATGGATGCGACGGCTACTTCACTGCTAATCTGCCCTATCAACCGCGAGTTGCTCTCTGAAAAATAAAAATGCATCACATGGCGGGTGGATAAAGGCAGCGTCCGCAGGGTATTTCAAAGTCTGGATACCGGACTGCGCGCATGGTATCCCTTGCTATCTGTCCCTTTCTTTTCCCTACACTTCAAAGTTTCACATTAATATTCTTGGAGAGAGAGAGACAAAAGTCTGTTGTTGTAATTGTCGGGAGGAGGCGGAACGAGCGACATGTACCACCAAAGGTTCAAAAAAACATCCAAGTTTAGGACGCAATACTCCGTATGTATGCGTGGGTGAGCGAAACAAAACCAGTCAGTAAACGCAGTAGCCGTCCCGGCGAAATCCAGGAACTAGGCGGGGACGTACTGCGTTGCGCAGGGACAGCCGAAGGAGTTCCTTTCATTTTTGCTTTGCATCAATAATGACCATTTGCGTTCCGCAAGACAAACCCGCAAAAAAAAGTGTTGCCTTCATTGAAAAGGGAGCAGCTACGACTGTTGAGAGCAGCGGTTTTGCAATCCCATGTTTCTTCTGCATTGGAGTCGTTCGTTTTGTCTTGTTTGCCTGTCTGCCAGTCCATGGACTGGTGGTTGCCGCGTTCGACCGCAACTCGTAGTTACCTAAATGGTTCTTACAAAAATAAAAAAGGGGTGGTAGGCCATGGAGCTGTAGACGGCGCCCGTGATTCAAATCGTAACGTTTTTGGACGCGTCAAGACGGTTGGGACCACCGTGCATTACCAGTGGCGAGTGGTATTAATATGTACCCGCCGGGACGGGGTATCGGCATCATGGTGGACGTGGGAACGCCTTCAAACATTGCCCTACGTTTCGGTGGAATCTTGGATACCCGGTTCCTTTTCTTGCTGCGGAAATTATCTCCGGGCCAGTTTGCGAGTACTGCTTTGGAGTTTTCACAAAGAAAGCGAAGGTAGGCCAGGCCACCCGGCCACGAAGACTACCTTTTGTGGCAAGATGGAACACAAACCTTCGTTCGGGGGATGGGAGCAATCTCCTTTTCTCACTCGAGGTCTTCGTTCATTGCTTGGTCGCTCGCGTGCCATAGCGTGTTGCTTGAGTGTCGGTAAAGTCCCCAACTCTCAAAGAAAAAAAAACAAAACCAGAGCAACCAAGGGAGTCAGACTTGGCATCCGAGACGTTAGTTTGGGACCTGGTGCGAAACCGCTCGCCCCCTTTTTTTCACAAAGACCCTGCAGGTTTCCCCTTCTTTTTTTTATTACGGAGGCTCCGTGGCTATGCACTAGATGTACTTTGCTAGTTTCGAAAACTCTAACCCTGAAACAGGGGTATATGTGTTAGATGGATGCGCTTTCCATGTTTGGGATACGCTGCTTTTGGTATCCGAATGGGCCGTCGCGTCCCAGTCGAAGGGGCATTGGGTATCCAGGATCGGGGGTTGCCGCAGGACTCAGGAAACCACCCAGATAGCTGGGGGGTGGCTTGTCCCAGATGACGCGACACAAACAAACAAGGGAAGGGTTTCAGCCCACACTCCCGTCTATTGATGAATGCAGTGATTCACTGTGAAGGGAGGGATGGGAACATGGCTGTCGATGGATGATGTGCGAAAGAGCGAATGGGGGGAGGGGATCAACAACGCCGTTGGATGATGTGCCTACCATGGCTCAGAACGTGCGACTGTGTTTTTAATAAGATGGCTGTGGAAGACGTTGTTAAAAAGTGCATATCCACCCTCCTTTGGTCAATCATCGGGTCCACTCTACCAGTAATAGTAGCACCTGTACACACTGTATGCATAAGCGGGGGCGGGTTAGTCTAGTTGTTTCCACTTGCCCCCCTCAAGCCGCGCACACCCCCGGAGACGGGTCCTCAGGTCCTTCAATCCTTTTGGCCGCTACCTTCCTATTCCGTCCACATTGCCAAGCGAACCCACCGACACTCGTTCCGAACCCTTCCTTCCCCCCTGTCCCTCGTAAATAAGAAAAACCTTCTGGAACGTTGAGCGTCTTGGACAAAGCTACAAAGGGGGGTTTTTTTTCCTAGTACGCGGCCGTTCGTCTCCTGTGTCAGTATTTAAATAGCAGCAACCGACCCGACGACCGCCGGGAATAGACCGCGAGCACCTTCCGAAAGCAACAAGGACGCGTATCCGAAGAAGCCCCGCTCTTTCATTGGTATCCCATTATATATACAAGGAGATCCCCCACCGGCAAACTGTACCGTCCCCTTGGTTTGGCCTCGAAACGCACGCAATAAAACGACCGACTCACCGACTCGCCCACCAAAGCTACTTGGCAAGCCGTCCTTACGAACTTTATAAAAAGAGCCCGGCGTCCCCTCCCCGCACCCCCCCGTCCGTCCGCCGCGTGACCCCGGCCCCCCCGCCGCGGCGGGGACGGG
>JADGKA010000824.1:0-13902 GCA_027604605.1 Borealophlyctis nickersoniae
GGCCCCCGATCCGCGCCCGGACCTACCCCCCACGCCGCTCTCCTCATCCGGGCGCCAACCGGCCGCCGCCCAACGAAAATTAGGGAGGGTGAACACGAATCATGGGTTCGCAAATAAGTTCTTTTCGCTACCACTGGTACTAAAATCCACCTTTTTTGTTATTGCTTGGCGGCGCTCCCACCAGCGTAGCCCGTGCCGAAAACAAATGTTGTTTGTGGGAGTTGCCGAGTGTTCGGGATTTGTTTGAGTGCTCACAATACCGCATACGTCAAGTATGCTTCGAAAATTGGCCTCATGGGCTCACACTGGTTGAGATAGTGCGATACCCGCTTTGTAAAATCCTCAGACGTTTCAACGGCTTTCATTGTCTAATGGGACGTTTGCGGCGGCCAATGCCGACTGGCCACATGGGTCGGGCTCACCCGCAGAACAGAGACGTACGCCGCGGATTTTCAAATGTTGATACCTTTACGTCCTGGCGACATTTTGATACCTTTATGTCCTGGCGACATTTGACATGGTTGAATAACCCATTCTTGAGGAGGCTCAAACAGTAGCGAGCATCATTGAAACTTGGCAGACACAAGTCGTCCGATAAAAAAATGAAGTAACTTTATGCTCACCATCCACGTACTGGATAAGACAGGTACGTCGAACGGCTCCTTAGACTTTGGCTCCTGCGGTGTGGTTTTCTTGTATTTGTTGGGCAGGCGGAGTGGAGGAGGTTCAAGCAAACGAATTTGGAAGCCCTCATTCAAGATCTCCGTGAAACGTCAACCCACAACGAACTTCTCGGAGCAAACTATGGTTCAAAGAGCTCTCATCGTCCCACTTATGTTTGCCCCCTTTCATTGTCTTTGGTTGTAGCCAGCCCGGTGTCATACGGTGCCGTTTCCGTCTGGTGCTTGGACGCCCATTCGCATAAAAAGAAGAGGAGTGCCCAACATCGGACGAACATTGATCGCTTCTTTGGAGGAATCTCAAAGTGTACGGTAATATAGCCCAACATCGGACGAACATTAATCGCTTCTTTGGAGGAATCTCAAAGTGTACGGTAAGTTCCGTGCTTCGGGCGTCTACAACAACCCTCACTGGCCGCAACCATTATTGGAAAAGAAAGACATGGTGCGTCCCAACCTTTTTTTGGAGCATTGATGTGACCGCCATGGCCATTCTCCAACGCAGAATGAGCGGCAAGTAATGCTGTTGTAGGCGCCTTGTTCACGGAGTATAGGTGCTATTGGCATTGGCTTAACCTGCGCGCGGGGTGGAGGATGATGCTCCCAATCTTCCACGAAGTTCCTCGCGATGTACTGTTGACAGACTTTTTCGGGTACCGCCGGTTTAAAAAGGTCGGCGGGGGCACTCCATTTGGTTGCTGGCCAGGAAAAAACAACGAAACCGGGGGAGAATGAGTGTCAGAATGCAGACTTAGCGGAAAGGGCGGGTACAATGGCCAATTTCCGTCCCATCCAAGTGGTCTGGTTAATGTGTGTGGAGGGTTGTTGGCGCGTACAAACCGGTGTCAGGACGGGAAGAAAACACATTTGAAGTTCGAGATACCGTACAGGGTGGCATTGCGCCCATAGCGACTTGTCATTTTACGTGGGTTATTGGCGTGGGTCAGATTTTGCTGGTGGTGTTCAAATAACTATCGTCACCGAATGACCCGTTTTAGCTACCGTCTTTGTTGGATCCCCATCTCTACAGTACCGTTCAAAGCAAAAAAATACTGCCCAAGCTCGAGATTCAATGATGGGTCCCATGTTCGACAAGTTCTCCCAGTCACATTTGTTGTTCGGCGCAAACAGATTTGTTTGTCTGCTAGCCAGTACAGATGCCAAAAGCATGTTTCTTCTTCCGTTTAACGTTTGTCTCTTGGGTACCTGCACAGCCTGTGCCGAAAAAAACGGCTCCACGAAGAGTGGTGAATATCAGCGTACCTTCGGCAGATAACTTGACTTCGCACGTTTGCCTCTGGCCGTATGGCGATTTCCACAGCTCGAGCTAGTGCGCAGTCTCTCCTTTTTTGACACCGAAAAGCGATTGAGACCCTACAGGGCAGGACCTGAGGGGTCTCAGAGAAGCTCACGCGAGGAGAAACTAAGGAAGATGTAGGGTTGTTTCACCGGAGTTAGCTCATACATAGGAACTGCGCGCGTGGGGGGTCGCCCGCCATACCAGGAAATGCAAACGCTCGACTATTCCGTTATTTGTGGCTGACACCAGATGCTGCGTGGACGGTTGCCGGATCCGGTCGTCGATGGGTCCAGATACTATAGTTATCTTCCGGATACAAGTACACTGACCTCTTCATTGGCCAATGCTGAATATACTTTGGTGTACGCCCCACAATGTCAGTCCACATTGGCTAGATTTTGGTCCGGACTTAATGTTGCTTTTGAGTACCACCCGTCGCTGATTAGGCAGGAAGAAAGGTCCGTATAAAGGAGAATGATACGGCCACGTATTGGATACAGCGGGTACGTTGGCCGTTTTCTTCATTCACCGTTCTGTTCGCACGGTTCCTTTCGAACGCCATGCAAAGTGCGCAGTTGCTCCCAATCGGAACCTTTTATCCATCCCTAAGCGCTGCAATGCGGGTCGAGGAAGTATAGGACAGGAACTGCCGGATGCATGGACTTCAACGCAGGACCCCAAAAAAACCAGGAAGGGTGGCCTAACATCTGTGTCCTTCGAGTTGAAGTCCTGGACATGATAAGGCTGCATTGCCTTGAACGACTGTTACTAGGCTTCTGTCTACTGTCGAGTCAGCGTCCGTGAGTAAGCTCCAAGCCCGTTTTCTGACTTTTGATGTTTGGTTGGGTGGGGACTGCCCGTGACAGCCCGTGCGATGACCCAAAAAAGATTGTGGAAGGGATCGCTTGCTCATGACGTCGCGTAGTGGATACCGCACCACGGGTACATGGACGTTGACCATTGGTGGACGTTGACCATTGGCTTAACCGTGTTATGGTGTTTGAGTACCTCCCTGCATGGTGCGCGCACAAAAGAATATTTCGGGTTTGCACGCGGAGGGAATTAAACTCCAAGGACGGCATTGTGCCCGTATGAGACCAGACCATTCGAAGCGCGCCCTAGCCTGATCTTTCCAAACTATTCCAACTGGGTTCGGTCAAGACTTTGCCATGACTTGATTCTTCACCTTTTTTTCTGTAAATACCTGGCCAGGTTTGGCGGAAAAGAATCGCGGGTGTGGGGAACGTGGTTCAAGACGACGAAACAATTACGGGGATCATTGGTGTTGGTCTGGGTAGGTTGGTGTTGGCCCAGTCAGGGTGTCATGTCGACGTGAATAAAGCAGTAGCCGGGGATGTCGCCAGCGCAGCCCATACGGGGAAAAAAAGACTGATAGGCTATTTGTTGCTGTTGAGTCTCGACGTCCCGTATAATGATAGGTGTCCAACCAGTCTTGACTGTGTTGTGCTGTGCCCGGGGGTTCTGATTAGGCTTGCGTGTAGTGTAACTACCAAGACGTTTGCGCTTTTGGCTGGGCGTCAATCCAGGAGAGGAAGAAGAAGAGATATGGACAATTCCGATGTTTTCGATTTGCTGTGAGCAGGCGCGAGTCGCTTCTAACGCACTCCGACGCACAATCACCCTCGACATGGTCACGCACTGGCCATTCACATAAGAGTTATGCTCTGGCACCGCGCAGTATGAGGCCACAGAGAGCGGACGTCGATTCCGGCTAGTGTTGTGTCCACCAGTACCAACCCCTGTTCTCCTTAGTTGGACATCCTCTGCCATTACCAGTGACGGCAGGGAGGAAGAAAAAGATTCAGGCTGGAAGGCTTGTAATTTCAACGTAGCGGGTACCTCGGCGTACGTCGATTTGTTATATACTGGGTAATTGTCCGTGTTTGAACTTCCTGCGCAGCACCGACATACCAATTTGGGTCCCTTGAGGAACAGTGGATGCGGCGGGATTCTGTGAAGATGCTGAAACCACCACCGTTCTACTGTATTCACAAAGGATGGCGCGAGCAACAAGTTCTCCTTTCAAACTAAACGGTTCGATCGGACTCATTTGCATAGTTTTCCATTTCCTATTTTTTTTGTGGATCCCCGTTTCTGTTCTGTGAGTTTCGGGCAGCGGCTGCTGGCCCCCGGTGTGCGCAGTCCAGACTTCGTCTATGAGTTGAGGTGTCTGGTTGGTGGTCGACAAAACCACGTCCAGGGGCATGCTTGAACGCTCTTGTCGTTGATGTTTTGTGTGCCACGGTTTGAGTGCCGAAAAAGCTGAAAGGCTTATCGTGCGCGTGGGTAACGAAACGTTTGCGCTCTCGCGCTTTTCACAGCACCGCCGGGGTTGATCATTGTTTACTATTCCACTGCCTTGTGAGGTCGCTGAGCGGAGCCGTAATCAATGCCGGCCAAAAAAAAAAGAAAGGTGTTGGTGCACATTAGGGGGATGACGCCAAAATCCTCCAGGTACCATTTGGGAACACAGTGAAATGGACGGTGATGTAGATACTCTTTTCAGTCTGGGTGGGTTGGTTGATGCCGGGTCACAGAAAACACCAAAACCCCAACAACGATATCCCTGTCCACCAAAGGAGTCGGGTGTTCCACCGCGCACTTTCAACCATTGAGGCAGTTTCCCTCTCGGAGAGTTCAATCACATCACCCTTGCTATACGTCGGCTTAGAATCCCCCTTTTTTCGTCAACCCTGCGGGTTGAAGGTTAACGTGTTACCACTCTTATGAGCGGCGATGACGACTGGCCCAAAAAGAAACGTGATGCTATGGTAAAGGATGGTCCAGAACCCTTAACGTACCGTTCTGGAACGCGGTGGAACGGATGGTAACGAAGTGCTGAAGTCCTTTTAGTCTAGGTGGGACGGCCAATGCCGTGCTATGGTCGAGACAAACGTACGGTTCAAAACCTTGTATTAGTGTGGGTTGTGGCGGTGATGTGCGTTGGGCCAAGGGTAGGCTCCGCCAAGTGGTTTCTAATCATAATTTTCGAGCTTTGTGACTTTTTTCTGTGGTGGGTGATGTGCGTAGTTCCCAGAGTGGGGTGTATCAGCATAAAGAAGGATGCGACCTGCCGTCTCAAATGCGCAGTCGATTCCAGTTCACCCAAACCTGCTTCGAAACATGATATGGCCATCATGGGAATGATGATACTTCAAATCATAGGGTTTGGGAACGTTGGTTACCTTGTTTTTTTTGTGACGGGTGATGTGCGTGGTGACAAGGTTCGGGGTGGATCATCCCAAAAAAAGATGCGAGGACTCAACTTTTAGACTGGGTTCGAGTGAGGCCGCTCCACCCGCGTAGGAAGCGTTCAGATGGTCATCATGGGAATGTTCATTATGTGTCTTCTTCTTGCAAGTGTCAGTCGAATCTTGCCGTTCATTTTATTTCGTTCGGTGAGGCGGGCGGGCACCGACGTGTCGGGAATAAAAAAACAAAACTTGAGTTCGGCGTGAAAGGGATCGACCGCACCGGGTGTTCAGCACAGTCCCCTGCCCCAAAAGTCCCATCCTTCTGTCTTGAACTGACTCGCAGTCTTTACTGGAGATACACAATAGGCGGGGCTGAAAAAAGAAGGACTTACAACTCCTCTAAGCGGAATCGGTAATGCTGCAATTGTACCATTTGTCCAGATTCGGGAGGTGCCGCGCTGCACAACGTCCGATGTAACGGGAAGAGTGAAAAGTATAGTACGGGTCACAACGTTCCGTTGTTATGCTTTGTTTCTGGTAATATGCGTGGTGCCAAGGTTTGGATCACATGGAATCGGAACTCTATTATTTCGACCTGCTCGGATGTACCTCTGTGGAAGGTTCAAATTGGCCAGTATGGGAATGACATATCGTGGTCCTCTCCTTATTTTTTTGCCTTAATCCGCCCAGGGTGGAACCTTGCGTTTCTTTCCATTTGGTGGACAACACAGGTACCGTCCGCACGCAAGGAACAGAAGCGGACACTCCATTCTGAAGCGGATCGTTCTGGAATGCGGCGAGAAGGGATGGTGATGTGCTCCGTTCAGTTTGGGGGTACAGTGCCATGGTTCGTACAAACCCCACTTTTTTGGTGCTGTGTTTTTGTGGCGGGTGATGCGCGTAGTGCCATGGGCCGCGGTGGAGCATCCCAAAAAAACTGTGCGAGTTGCCGGTTCGAGGGCGCGGTTGGGTCCCGTCCACCCAAACCTGCGTACTGTAGGAAGCGTTTAGATGGTGCCATATTAAAGACGATTCTCTGCTCTCCACTTTCAATCACAAAGGTTGACAAAAAATGAAACGCGGAAAGGTATATGTCTGCGATTGAACGGTTTGTCGTGGTATCTTTCAAGGACATTTGCCGTCCGTCGTAATAGAAGAAAGTGCACTGTGAAAAGTCCATTTGGTTTAGACGTGATCAGGCATCATCCAAAAGGAAAAAACAACTTGAACAAGGAAGCCTGAGTTGACCCATTGGCCGCCACAAACCTTCCCTATCCTCCTGACCAACCTTTGAATGCGGAAACGTGATTGATCATTGCGAGCATCTTCAATATTGACATGCGACCGCGGGGTGGGAAAAAAGGTTCCATTTTCGTCTGTCTGTCTGTCTCCGATGGCAAGCGAACGGCACGAGAGCTCTCATTATGCTAGTCTAGTGTTTTTGCGTTTCGTTTCGTGGACGCTGTGAGCGTGCTCGTAATATTTGTACATTTGTATAGATTCCTTCCTCATCCGTCTGACCGAGACTTAGAATGCAAAAACGTAACTTGAGGGTCACGAGTCATCAATGTGGACCCCGCGGGGTGGGAAAAAAGGTTCCAACTTCACCCTTTTTGGTATGGGAACGGTACAGCACAACCGCGCTGTCCCTCTCGCACTCGGATGCATTTAGTGAAGAGGAACAGGTACCGCCAAAATAAAAAAGGCAGAAAACGGTTGGCCGTTAAATGGACCGACCTGGGCTGCAGGTGTGATCCATCGGCAACGGCCCACTGCCGCCTGCCACAAGCGTTCCCTGTGCTTCTGACTGAAATTGAGTTCCGGTCTTTTACCGGGAGATACCCAACAGCGGGGGATGAAAAAAAACAACTGCGCTTAGAGAGAAGTGGGATGGTACTGCGAAGGTTACCATGTCCGATCTTGGGGAGTGCTGCGCAACACACAATCACCTCGATTGCCGAATTAAGAGGGAGCTTGTCAACGATAAAGGAAGGTCAATTCCAGCCTATGTGGTTTTATGGGACGGATGAGGAAAAAAAGGTATGGAGACAGTCATCCGGAGGTATGGAGGGCAGGCCACAACAATGGTCACTCGCCCGCACTTCTTGCGGATGTTGCACACCTTGTGGCAGGTGCCGCTGTTAATGCTGTATTCGGGAACTCAGCATACCAAAGACTATTCTTCGCACTCCACTTTCGACCACAAAGGACAAAAAAACACGAAACGTAGGACCGAGTATGATTATAATTGAACAGCTGGTCTGGAAAATTTCAAAGACATTTGCCGTCCCTGTCACTACGGACGAGTGCATTGTGTTTTGATCCAGCGCTTGAGTGACAGCCGTTCAGCAGGGTACAACATGTCTGACCGTTATCATCACGCCCATCCACCGCATCATACTCCCCGTTTCATCAACACCCGCGTGGACCATTTCTGGCGCGGTTGTCATTTGCTTCAATAAGAGTAGAAAGCTTTTTTTTCTTTCGCAAGATTGTTGATGCGGTCCTTTGTGAGTCGAGGTCCTTGCGCAGTTGGTTGGTTTGTGGGTATCCGGGGTAGTATGGGAATCATGACACACTGGTTGTCCGTTATGTGTTTTACTTGGTTGAATGCTCCCGAACTCGAGTCCAATGCGGACGGCATAAAAAAATGAATTGCTTCCGGAACGGTTTTCAAAGGGACCGCACAGGCTTGATCCATTGGCAACGGTTCCCTGCCGCAAACATCTCTCGTTCTTCCGGGCGGAAACTTATGAGCGCCGCGCTTCTTCAACGTCGAAACGCGAGCACGGCGGTGGCAAAAACAGATTGCCACGGCAGCGGGTATGGGAATGGAACGATATAACCGCCGTGTCCCAAAGCTCTGGACTGCACTTCTATGGCTGCTCCTACACACGATGTAATACCAAAAAGTGCATTTTGCATGTGTCCAGTAGGTGAGTGGCAGCCGTTTAGAAGGGTACAGCTATTGGAGAGTTAAGATTCCGTCAATCATCATACAAGTGCGTGAATCGTCCCTGGCACGGGTGCCATTTGCTGCAGTGTGAGGGCCGCTGCTTCAAAAGCGATTTTTCTTTTGCGGGACCCTTTGATGATTATATTGACGGGCGTGATGCCATGCGGCTTTCCATGGGCGTATTGACCACAACAAGAAAGACATCATTTAAATTAGCTTCGGGGCCTACTTCGGTGACGCGCGTTTCATTTGGGGAACAGCCCAACAGGCGAACAGGTGAACAGGTGAACAGGCACCATTCGGCAGGAAAAAAAGAAACTATGTCGAGCAATCATTTCAAAGGGGCCGTACCGGGGGTTCAGCAACGGTTCCCTGCCCTTGCCACAAACGTTCCTTATCCTTCTGAACGGAGACTGGAATGCGGAAACGTGATTTGAGGCTCCCGCGTTTTCAATGTGAACACACAGCCGTGGGGTTGGAAAAAAGGCTACCAAGCGCGTGGGTTTTCCTGATGGGCCTGAAACGGCTCCTTGCTCCGCCAGCAAACATCCTTCTAACTGAATTGAGTTGGGATCTTCACTGGGAGATGCCTGACAGATTCATTTGGTGAATAGGATAGGCACAGTCCAGAAGAATAAAACAGAACAACGGAGAGGTTAAATGGACCGCACAGGTTTTGATCCATTATCAACGGTCCATTATGCCACCAGCGTCTCTCGGCCTTCTAACAGAATTTGACCTTCGATCATTTGGGAGATGCACGACAGCGGGGATGGAAAAAAATGGACTAGACCTGGCAAGCGGAATTGATAATGCGAAGGTTACCGTATCCGATTTCGGGGAGTGTCGCGCAGCACAACGGGCAACTCCACCGGCTATTTTAGAGGGAGAAGTAGATGAAAATGGGAAAGTAAGGTCTGTGCCACCTTTTTGGGTTATTGGTAGAAGATATCCTGGAGACGGGAGGTACGGAGGGCAGACCACAACGACGGTCGCTCGCCCCGCACTTTTGTTGATGTTGCCTGATCCATTGCACCGTGCCGCTGCTGATGTCGTATCCGCCGATTCGCCATGTCAAAGACCGTTCTGTGCGGTTTACTTGCGGCGACCCAAAGGTGGACAAAAAAAACGAAACGCGGGAAAGGATACGGTTCGACTGAACGGCTGGTTCGGCATGTTTCAAAGACACTTGCCGTCCGGGAATTCCGAAAGTGCAAAGAAAGGCAAGCTTCCACTTGGCCCTGGGAGCATAGTAAGTAACATGCATTCCAAGCACTATGTAGTCATTCCCATGATCGCCGTTCGAAACAATTCCAAAACCGTCCCGAAAAAAGCCCCTTCTCACCGTGTGCTCCCACATTGCAGCAAACGGCACGCGTACTAGGGCCGATTCACGCACTTTTACAGATTGTATGATGAGCGCTCGCGGGCGACTCTCACTAAGCCCACTGGACACCATTGGGTGAATAGGAACAGGCACCCGGCGGAAGTATTAAAAAAAAGGATTTGCTCAATGAAAGAAGGACCGCACAGGTCTGATCCATTTCTACGGTTCACTGTCCCTGCCATGAACTTTCAAGGTCCTTCTGATGGACACTGAACGCAAACTGTATCTTCAGGGTTGCGCGTTTTCGATGTAAACACAGCCGCGGCGGTGGGAAAAAAAGGGTGCAACGTGACCGGCTTCAAATGGGATTGGTACGGCATAACCGCCGTGTCAAGGCTCTGGACTGCCATTTCACGCGTGTATCGAGGTGAAGCTCGCGTTTTGGTTCATTTGGTGCAAGAGGAACAGGTACCTTCCGAAACAAAAATGGAACAAGAGTTTGGCGCCCGACGGACCGGCACAGGTTTGATCCATTATCAAGGTCCACTGCCACCGGGCACAAACGGTCCTTATCCTTCTGACTGACATTTGAATGCGGGAACGTAATTTGAGTGCGCGTTTTCAATGTGAACACGCGGCCGCGGGCTGGAAAAAAAGGTTGTAATGCGAATGGTACGGCATAACCGCCGTGTCAAGGCTCTGAATTGCAAATTCAATTTCACGCCTTCTCACATGGACAATGTATCCCACTTCTACTTTTGATTCCATATTTGTCTGTAGGAACGACCAAAAAAAGTTCGGCGCTAGCTCTGTGTATGGGAATGGAACGGCATAATTGCTATCCCAAGGCCCTCAACTACCTTTTTCACCCCTAGCTCACACAAACGATGCATCCCTCTTCTGAATTACTGACCTTCATATTTGGCTGCGGAGACGACCAAGAAAGTTTAACTATAGCTCTAGTTTGCTTTGGGTACGAGAATGGTACCGCAGAACCGCCGTGTCAAGGCTCGGGACTGCAAATTCACGCCACGGAGGATGTATCCCCTCTTCTACTTCTGTTTTATATTTAAGGGACGACCAAAAAAAGTCCGATCAGCGGATAGAATCAAATTTGGGTACTTGGCGGCAATTGTACCGCGGGTAACCCACACTATTCTCGTTGCCGTTTATCAGGTTGTGTCAAAGGGTGGCGATGTGCGTATAGTAGCATCACCAGACATGTCATTCCTGCAGTTGCTGTGTTGTGCGCGAGCGCAGGAGCAAGGTGATACCGAACATCCCTGCTTTGCCCGAGGAAGGTTGACAAAAAAATTAAAAGCAGGAAGCAAAGGACGTCATTTGAACACCTGCTTGGCATGTTTCAAAGACGTTTTACCGTCCATCATAACATGAAAAGGCACATTTGTCATGGTAGTTTTCGGGTGAGATGGGTTTGGAAAAACGTCCAAGTAACTCCTGTTACTCCAATTCGCGGTGTTTCTGCCGTTTAATGCAAGGTGATACCAACCATCCCGAAGAGCCTGGGGAAGGTCGTAAAAAATTGGAGAACACGAAGAAAGGAAAGTCAATTGAACGGCTGGCTGGGAAGCCTCAAAGACATGTATCATCCATCGCATTCGTCATGGTAGTTTGAGTGAGACGGGTTGAGGATATGTCCCCTCCAACATCGTCCACTTGTCACTCTTGGCGGCCATTTTCAGGAATATCCACGTCTCCTGTCACTCAATTTTTGTTGCAGTTGTCTACAGGAACAACTGCCGTAATCTGGTGAGATTGAAGGTGATATGGGACTTCTACTTACGCCGGTTCGCGGTGTTGTTGCCTTTTCATTTGATGAGTGCGCAAGTACTGGTCGTACTCAAGTCGCCCTGGCAAAGTCCATGGCAACAGTAGACTGGACTGTACTCCATTTCTCTCTCGGGACCGGTTTACTCAGTTGACAAGAAACGTTTGCGGCGGGAGCACAGGAGCGTCTCCGCTCACCCCGTTCGATTCCTTTGACTCCTCCTTTTTTCTTCTGGACGGCACCTGTTTTGTTCCCAAAAAAAACGCCGAAACAAAACGGAAGGTCTTACCCGCACGCATATCCTTGCCATTCCAGTGGTTTTACGTGCTTAACCCTTGACGCTACGCACACCACACCGTCGCAATAAATACCGTTCCGTTCTCTTACTGGGAGAATACACGATGGCCCGACTGGAAAAAACACTGAACGACAATGCGAAACACATGTCCAGGGTTGGGTGTGACACCCAACCTCCAACTCAACGGGATCAAGAGGGAGAAGTGGCTCCAAACGGTGCAGGAACATCAAATTCGTTCCATCTGGTTTTTGGAACGGCCACAAAAAAAGACATCTGAATTGATCTTAGAGATATGGAGGGCAGGCGGCAGCAATGGCAACCGACCGTATTACCCACACTTCTTGACCATGTTGGCTGTCTCATTGCAAGTAATGGTGTCGGTGTTGTATTCGTTGACTCGCCATAATAAAGACCTACTCAGGTTGACACAAAAAACGAAACGTGGGAGGGTGAGAGGGAACGGGTGGCCTGGCATATTTCAAAGACATTTGCTGTCTAGCGGTTTGAGTGAGGGGGAGTGTGGGGATACCTCGTGCCGGAGGATCCTTTGTGAAGCGGATTCACCATTTTTGCCTTTCATTTCGTTTCATGGACACCGAGAGCGCTTATCATACATTATATAGACGGGCGTGAATCGACATCGTTCCTGGCATGGGTGCCAATCACGTTACTGGATGTAGAAAACATTTCTTTTTTCTGGACAAAGGGTGGTTTAATAGCGACGATGCGGTGCGGTGCCGTGCGGTGCGCAGTTGAAGCATTGCGGCTTGACCGAAGCAAGAAAGACATCGTTTAAGAGCGTCCTGGACTGTCCTTTAACGCTTGACATCCATCGGAAAGTACTCCTTGTGAACTCGAGGGGCCGTTTTCTTCGTACGGTGGATTTAGAAAACGTCCCGTGAAGAGTTTGTGGTTTTTCATTTCATGGATACTGAGCGCTGAGAGTAATGTGGTCGTTCCTGGCAAGCACTCATTCGATGTTACCATGGCATTTGTTGTTTTTTCCCAAGAGGATGTACATATGTATTGGGGGTTGTGCGCCAGACAATGCACCTTTTGCGCAGTTCGTCCGGTGACCCTTACCCTTTGCAGCCGATCCACTTTCAACCACAAAAGTGGACCAAAAAATGTAATGCGTTGAGGAGATCAAGTCCACTATTGAACGCCTGGTCTGGCATTCCAAAGACATTTGCCGTGCATTATTACCCAAGGCTACATTTTGTATGGAATCCAGCGGGGTAATTGAAGGATACCGCCGTTGGAGAGTTCTCAATACGCCGGATCCTTTTACCCTTTTCATTTCATGGACAGCGCGAGCAATCAAAATATAAAAGTACGTGAGTCGGTGGGACCTGGTACGGGTGCCATCTGCGTCAATGAGAGCGTTTGGCATGTTCATTTCATGTGTACTGCGGCGCTCATAGAAATGTGGTCGTTCCTTGCAATATCCTTATGTATTTTTTCCCAAACCATGTTGGGATTGTTGTGCGCGCAGACGATGCGGCCCCTCCTTGTTATCTAACTGCGCTTTGGGTACCCGGGGTATTCACGGACCCTGACACGTGACAGGGGATATCGGGAGAATTCTGACCCGCGCCGACGCGACAAAAATTCGGATTTCCCGCATCATCATTTCAATTTCAATGCGTCGCGTATAAAAGGGTCCTGCATCCCCTGAATTCCCCCATCAACGCACTTTCAACATCCATCATTAACGCGTAGGTATAAGGCATAGTCATCGTCCTCATTATCGTATTATCCATCATGCAACAACACCACACAGCCGCATCCGACGACACTCCATCTTCCCCCGTTCTCGCGCCTGAATCCCCATCCGCGTCATCCCAACAACAACCATCCTCGCACCATCTCTCGATACCCACCGCATTCACCTCCATCCCATGGACACGCGCCCTCATCCATCAATCCTCACAATCCTCCTACACTCCCATCCTGGCTTTCTCCGTGTCTGAATCCCAGGGGTTTCATGGAAAGGGTGACAAGAATACGTTCTTTTATAGGACGTTGTTCATGGGTGGGAATGGAGTCAGGGATATCTATGTGATGTATTCGGAACAGGACAGTGCGTTGATGGCGGTTGTGAACATTGGGGAGGGGTTGAATGGGCATAAGGGGTTGGTTCATGGTGAGTTGCGAGCGAGCGAAGGGAGCGAGCTTCCGCAAAATTGGGGTTAGAACCAAGCGCGAGCCGAAGGTGAGCCTTGGTTCTAACCCCAATTTTGCGCCCTTGCGCGAGCGCAGCGATGCGCCTGCCAACTTGGGGTTAGACTCGAGGGCGAGCGAAGGCGAGCCTCGAGTCTAACCCCAAGTTGGCCC
>JADGKA010000825.1:0-13891 GCA_027604605.1 Borealophlyctis nickersoniae
CGTGCCAGACGACGCTGTGTTGGCCAATCAGAAGAGAGCACCTGATGTCCCTTGTGTTACGGATGCGCAGTCGTCCCTTCCTGCGAAAGAAGCAGGGATTCGCAGGAGTTGCTTTGAACTGCTTTACTTTTGCATTCAAATCCAGGACTAGACGCGTTGCTTGGGGAGTGCAACAGGCCTTCCAATTCACTTTACAACTTGCAAACAGAGTTCCCATCCACGCAAAAATGCCTGATTTTGACGCATCAACACATTCCCTGAGCAAGTGCATTGTGGATACTGGTTTGGTGCGAGCGTTGGAATGAAATATCGAGGCGCGGTGCCCAACGTATGCGGGATTGATGAGGTGTGCTCAACTGAAAGTATTCAACACCCTGTCATGAGAGAATGCGGGATAGCTGATATCGGCCACACGTCAGAACACAACTTTTTCCCCGAATTGCCGGCGCATTACACTTCTTGATAACTACTTGATCCCAAAATCCCGTCAAAAACAGTTTCCTCATCAACTACAACCTCCGTTAACTCTGGCACCAGCATGTGTACTTCAATTGCACCAGATTCAAACGCCACCGCAATTGTGGCGTTTCGGCTCGCTCCCGCTGCAAGGTTCTGTTGACTTCCGGTGAAAGCAATCTGGCTGGCGGTAGATACAGCGATCCCAATGGCCTTTCCCTTGTCTGTCATCCTCATTTGCATCGTATGTACAGGTCCCGCCTCGGTTTCCGCCAAATCCCATACGTACACGACGCCTTCTCCGTCGAGGACAAAGAATACAGCAGGTCGATGAGGGCTCCACCTGACAATCTTTGCGCTGGCTCGAATTTCCCAAACCCTAACCGCGATATTGCTGGTCACGTCGTACAATCCTAGCAGTCCTGACCCGTACCCAGCAACAAACACCCGTGGATCATGCGGACAAAACGAAATGCTCGTGACCGGGTCTGCTGTCAGAGATAAGGTAGGTGATGACGGGCGAAAAACGCGTGGGTGCACTCGGTCGCGGAAACGAGATTCCTGGAGAATTTCGGAGGATGCAAGTCCAAAGAAAAGTCTCGAGGAATTCTGTAAAGGTGATGCCAAGGAGTGGACTTGGATATCCGCTGTTAATGCATTCCTGCGTTTGCATAATTTTCGCAAGAAATGAATTAAGATCAGAACGCATCGCAGAATACCGAATGTGGGTTGCGCATAATCAAACCTGTTTGGATTGCGGAGTGAAAAGCTCGAGCTCCGGAGGAGTTTGACTCTACTGCCCACCGCCATCCCAAAGTCCCTTTCCACTTCATCATTTGAATCATCGAGTAGTTCAATTGGAGTCTACGTGGTCACCTTTACACGTTCAGTTGCGAAATCTAAATTCCGTTCCGGCCACGCAACCTCAGACAACCTGTACACGTACCCATAATTGCACATTCCCCGCATCATCTACGCTGCAGATTTGAAACGACTGCTCCGCGTCCGCCAGCGCAACGCTGCCACCATTTTTCGCCTGCTCGTCGACCTGATGCAAAGCCACCACCGCACGTATTGGCTCCTCATGAACCCTCTTCATTGTGTACAAGCCATCGGTGCAGTAGCTTGGTCGACACAGTACAAGGTCCATTCCATCCACCTCCACCGGGGACTGCAGTGACGGGGCTTGCAGATCCCACACTTGTAAGCTTCCATCGGATGTTCCCGCAAATATCAGGGTAGGTTTCGTCGGAGCAAAGCAGCAACTTGTAGGCTCGCATTCACAAGTGAGAATCCTGCGGTTCCAATGGTATGAGAAAACCTATGATGGTTTGGACTGATGTGACCTTTACCCTCGGACTGAGTTACCGGTATGGGCTCGCAGGGTCTGTCAATCGCCATAAACAGAGAATGCCCTTGCTACTCAACAAACTGCTGGATGAGCCTTTTGCAGAAGACCATGCAGTCAAAATTAACCGGTAGTCAGTCGGTGCGAAACATATGTCAACGACATGGCGTCCTGGTTTGGAGAAGCCAATGCGGCCTTAGTGAGGCAATACGACGGGCAACGTCGAGGAAGCACCACCCCACCTGTTAAAAATGTTAGTCGTCCAAGTTCAGTCATGCCTTGACTGATAGCTATGGAGCTGGTCGGCGTGAAAGTTCCAGGCATGCCCGTATGTGCAGAGTTCTCATCGAGCAAGACGTCCATCACCTGCGGGTCAACCGCATCAACAGGCATCCTCAATTTTAAAGAGCTTTACAAAACTGCTTCACGTACTTACCCACCTGTGACGCCTTTCTCAAAAAGCCAAGTAAACGAGCAGAATCCACCTTGACATTTGATAATTTCACCCGTTCGGCGCGCTTTTCCTCCGCCGATTTTCGATTTGGAAGTTGCAGCCAAGGTAGTTCAGGTGCTCCGGACCCGACATCAACCGACAAATCGGGAGGTGCTTGGCACCATTTGTCTTCTACATCCCAATCGTCTGTTTGGACCTCATGTTCGATGCTATCCTCATTTGATTGTGTGTATGCCTTGAAACTTGAGTAAGTCTCCATCAAACAGGCGCGAAACCCGCAATGTCAACCATACCTGTACGGTATTAGAACTTCCATAATTGCGAATGTACAGCTCGTACTCATTCAACGGCGCCAAGTCAAATATATCGTAAATGCCCACATCCAATTCAATTAGGTTGCTAAGTTCCTGTTTTGTACACGTAAACGTTGAGTCCACACTTTCGGACACAATGTCAAGTTAACCCAAGCTACCTTTGCTCGCTTGGCCATCCGTTGTTCTGCTAACGATGCGATCTTTGCTTTCTGCGCCTTTTTCCGGGCACTCTCGTAATCCACCAACTGGCGCGGCGGTAGATCAGAGCCTACCCGCTCTCTTTTTGCTGAACAACATCACTATTGTAAGTAATGGATTCCAAGTGGGCCCTACTAATGGTACGATACCTTGGACGATATCGCTTTCTTTGGCCCGTTGCGATTGCCGAGAGGAAGCACGTTCATTTTCAGCTTCTAAAGCTTTCTGGACCTGGAACGGTTTCCGATTGTCTAAGCCCAGTTATTCGCATATCATTACTCCATGGCGAACACGTACCTCCATTATGTCTTTGGGCTGTGGTAAGTCTCCTGCAGTCATATCTTTGGAAAATGCAGCATCCCCTTCGTCAAAATCATCAAAGTCTTCGTCATACTCCTGCGGTGCCACGTATGTGGTTAGCGAAGTTGGGGTAGATGCGGTGTTTCCCAAGCAAGGCGGTCCCTACTTCAAAGTCCTCTCCGTAGTCTCCATAATCCGCATCACCCTCGGGCTCGCCGGTGGCAAGAGCCTCTTCAGGAGCCTCAGTGCGCAAAGATCCTTGAGCGGTATCTGAAATTTCGTCTGCAATGTCTAAAGTACATTGACTGAGTGAGTGCACCAAAGGGATGAGTTGAGGGTTCACCGAGATGACACCACCTTCTTTTGGCATATGCGCGCTCGGTATGGCGATACTCTGCACAGATCTTTCTGAGCCTTGCTTTTTGGGCTGAGGCTGCACTGTGCCTGTTGATGCCAACATGGCAGGTCTACTGTGCTCATTGCGGTCATAATCGGGAACTTGCTGGTAACTACGAAGGGCCTTCCCGGATTCAGTCGGGTTAGACACCAACTTTCCGAGCGACAATGTGGACTGCTGAGGGGAAGGAAGCTGCTGGGGCGGCTGCTGTTGCGCCAGCACCGGATCCGCTCTTTGCGATGCTGTTCGGGGTCGAGCAGACGGAGCGGGTGGTTTCTCCGCAACCCTTTGAGAACAGTATAATTATAAGATGCCTAGTAGCATTGATCAAGTTGACTTAAACGCGCATGTACTTTTCAGCTTTGGGGCGCCCGACCGCGTTTAGATTGCCTTTGCTGCCCTTCAAAGTCTCTTTTTCTAGTTTTGCTAGCTCGCCTTCCAGCCAGGCATCGTCTTGGGCGCGTTTGGAAGATCTTCCTCCCGAAGATGTCGCAGTGGTTTTGCTCGACTTCTGGGGGATCTTGGGAGATGCACGATAGTAAGTCAAAGAGGCCATTATAATGACCATGCATGCTACGGCAGGTGGTGCCATACTTGCTTCGATCTCGAGCCCGAACTCATGTTGTGGTTGATAGACGGTAACTATTCAAAAGCTGTCACAACTTGTTGACTTGGAAATCGCGGTGCAGTGCAAAGAGTGCAAGGGAAGCAGCGGCGCAGAACGTCACCAGCCACAGATCGCATAAGCAAATATTCAGGGTATCTCTTTCCTCGCGTGCATTTCTAACCCCTCGAACCCTTCGGTCTAGCTCGTCTTGGCCCACCTTTTGTCTGCTCGTGTTTTCGTCGTTTCCTGAACACACCCATACGACACGAATACTCCACTCCATTAGACACTAGGGTAATCCATATCTCAGCACAATGCTCAGCGAGAACCCGCCTGCACCGTCGTTAGCCTCGGCTAGAGCCTGGCTAGCTGCCAGAAGAGATGCAAAAGAGTTGGACTCGAAGGGGTAATACCATATTATTTTGCCAGAGAGAATTGGGTCTGAGACCGCTCACTTCTAAAACAATCACTTCCTTCCGCAGAAACACCCTCATGACTGTGCGGTATCTCAAACAGCTTTGCAAAGAGCAGAAACTGTATCAGACACCAGAGCTCAATGATAAGTTGTATCTGCATTTTAAAGGTAAGGCCAACTGTCAGGTAGTTTGTCACTCCAATTATCCATAAAACCCGAGGACTCACGAGGCTGGATCTAGGATTTTCCAAAATTGAGAACCTCGACGCATACACCGGGCTGCGGACAGTGTGGTTGGAAGGCAATGGGATCTCAAAAATTGAGAATCTTGGTACGTTTGTAAAAGCCAAGGGATAAAATCCTTCCGTTAGATCAAGTCGATGAAATCTATTCACCCTCCACACAGAGCATTTGACCGAGCTGCGCTGTCTGCAAGTATCTCCTGTGCCTTCGGCCAAACCAAAAAAGTTGCCTAAATAAAGTTTCCTCCTTCAAATAGTTTCCTCCAACAAAACTGCGTCGAAGAAATCTGCGGGCTTGATACTCTTTTGCTTTTGGACACCCTGAGCTTGAACAACAACCTCATCAAGAAAATTGACAACCTCGCTTCACTTCCCGCATTAAAAACACTCCAAATGTCGCACAATTTTTTGCGGACGACGGAGAATATACAGCACTTGGCTGAGTGCCCATCCATTAGGTTGCTACGAGGGCAACGTGCAATATCCGTCCCGATGCAGTTTCCGTGCTAATGTTCATTCTTTCCTTGCGACAGCATTTTGGATCTCTCGCATAATAAGCTGGAGGATCCAGATATTGTGGACATCTTCGAGCAAATGCCAAACCTCGTGAGTGCGTGCTTTCTTCACCCAACTCACATTCCCCATTTCTAATCAGGGCGACGTGACATTTCCCGGTTTGTGCGCAGGCTGTCCTAAATCTGATGTCAAATCCCGTCACATCGAAAATTCCCAACTATCGTCGCACTTTGATTGCCCGGTGCAAGAACCTGACCTATTTAGATGACCGGCCTGTATTCGATAATGAGCGGCTGGCCACTGAAGCATGGTACAGAAATTGGTCTACATACATATTGCAGCAGAACGATGCAGTCTGTACTGAACTTAGCTCTGCAGGGTTCGCGGCGGGGTTGAGGCAGAGCGTGAGGAAAGACAGCGGCAGCGCGCCGAAGAAAACGAGAGACAAAACAAGAACTTTGAAGGTACGATGTCCTTGCGTATCCCGAAATGGACTTCCAGACATGAGCAACTTTGCCGGATCTCACCCGTCTTTGTCTTTGTCATTGTGACCAGCTCTTCGTAAACTCCAAGCAGACGCTCGGGCCCGTCGTCTCGAAGCCACCGGGCAAGAGGACTTCGCATACACCTTCGCCAACCCCGCTCTCGAGAAGTTCCGTGATGACATGCTCACCAAGATCAGTGAAACAAATCCTGCCGAAACCCACGACGAAGAATTGACCGAAATCATCACCGAGGGAGCTGCCGCCGCTAACGCAGCTTCTGCCGCGGAACAGATGGATGATAAACCACCCATAAGGACCTTCACTCGTCTCTCCATATCCGGCCGCAAAATTGCAGTCGGCGACGAGGATGGTTCCGACTCCGATTCTGATGACGGGGATGAAGATGAAGGGCCCGAGGACAACATAAAACGCGACACTAGTGCCAGGGAAGAGTCAGTGGAGCCATTCGCAACGACCGCGTCGCGTCCACTCATTCAGGATATTTCCGATGCCCCTGCTGCGCACGACCTTCCGCCGCTTGAAGATGCATCTTCGGAAATTGACCTTCTCAAACAACTCCGCAAAGAAGCTCATACCCAACAGTCCAATATGCACGCATCGGACACTCCAAATGCCGCAAAATCCAGAGGCCCGAAACGCGTTTCGTTCAAGACTCGAGACTTGCTCGATGAGATTTACGAGGAGTCCTTGAATGGAGTCAATCCTCACTCGAGTAAACACGAGGAGGATCCGACCCAAGACAGAGGCGCGGAACCGCGTGAATCCATGCTGGGAAAACCGGGACGCACTGCGTGGGACAATATGATTCAAGAAATTAGAGAGGGGGCCGGAAGTGGGGGCGCTGCGCACGGCGATGACGGAGATGAAGATGAGCCGGCGTTTTATCCGCCACCTAAAGGCAAAGAAGCTGGAGTTCTCAAAAGTGACGGAAAGGGTCCGGGCCTCTTCAATTCTCCGCGCGTCGATGAAGCAGTTCAGGCGTCGCGGCTCGCTGGAGGTGGCGGTGGCTCTGGGGGTAGGACTAGTGGCATGCTAGCGTCCCGTAAGCTGATGGAGGAAGTCGAAGCAGGCATTGCTCAAGAAATGGAGGATTTGGCAGCGGTGGATGAGGTTGGTTCGGGCGGGCGAAGGATGATTATCGAATTGGATGAAGATGAAGAAGATGCAAACAGTCAGGGAGAGAGGGTGGCATCTGTGACGAACGCTTGGTAAAACCTGAAGTTAGTTAGAACTGGTCCAAATTATCAAGACTTTGTATCCCAGCTTCTCGAGACTCTGAATTCTTATTGTGTGCCTGTAAAATTGTGGATACCCAGGGTACCTTTGTTTCATTACGGGTTTTTAAATTTGGTAGACTATCATATTCCGTATGGTACAAAAGGAAAATTACATATGCTTTATCGATAGCTCTCTACAAATACATGTTGTTCATTAATTAAATACGGGACCCATGCTTTCAAAACTTGTTTGTCATCGGCTCTATATGTCGCCTTCCACTTCGATCTTCCCCTTCAAACTCAGCACTGCGCCCACATGCAGAGGGTCAATTGTGCCCACCCATTCTTTCATGTCTTCTTCGGAGTTGGCTTGCAGGAGGACGGAATGGTATTTCGTGTACAGTGCGAAGACATGTTCGCGCTAAATTCCGACATGTCACGCGGGTAAGTTGCATAATCGGATAAGGTGATGGGCATATCTCGCGCCGTCCCGACATGCATACCTGCAATATACTCCACAAATCCCGGGTGTACTGCACCGTAACGTTCGAAAGTCCCACAACAGAGACGAGGTCCAGTTCGGCATTGTTGACATACATGTACAGGATCGGGCGGCGAATGACGAACCACCTTTTGACCCACGTGTCGCCGCCGTCCTCTGGAGTGAAGAGGTATCCGCACTGTGCCACCGGACCCCTAGAAAGACATGTGTTGAAGTCACCATTACGAGTGCGGGGAACTTTAAATTCATGCATACCCTTTCACTTGATGAACCTCCGCCGTCCAACGCAAGGGCAGAGATCGAGCAGGAAACGCATTGGATCGATATGACAAAGGCTCTTCGTCATCTCGAAGAAGGACATCCTAAAACATGTCGTTATTGGCGATGCTTTCCCACTTGAGGTTGTGTTAGATCCGACACGAAACTCACCAGCCCAATATCCCCAGTTCTTCTCCTCCTCCAAACCTCCAAACACCTTGTCGCAACAATCACCCGATGCTTCTCAAAATCCCCGTGTTCCCCTGCTCGCAATCCCGTCCCCGCTTCTGTTTCCTCCAACAGCCCCCGCACAATTTCCATGTCCAAATTCTTCCTCCGCTTTTCTCTTGCTTCCCACCATTGTAAAAGGACCTCCTGTCCTCGGGGCTTCCATCCACCCAAGCACTCTTCCCCGCGTACATAATCGTTTCGAGTGTCACACTGAGCCCAGCACTTCCGCTTCCGCAGCGGCTCTTGCGCGCTGACATCCACCGCATACACAATGGATAAGCGTTGCGAGTATTTTGACCTCAACCCAGAACCAGAGATCAACCCCATAAGTGCAATTTTGGTCATAGCTTTGACTTTGAAATCGCGCTCAAAGACACGGACAGAAAAGTCTGTCTTGAAACGCAATGGAGCGCCGAGTTTCGACGCAGGTGCAGAGGAGGATGGCGCCGCATTAGAAACTGCTGACATTGGAGATGACGATAACGACGGACCATACGGTTCAGATTTCATATCCACCGTCCATTCCAAGCTCATGACAATGCGCGCATTGCCCTTAGTGGCTCGATTCAGATGCTGGCTTTCATGTACACTGGAATCCCACGCACACTCAACTTCCAGCGTCGAGGTGCCATTTCGGTGCACTTTGATGCGCTGATGCCCCTCCGGAAGGATTAAGGGGAGCATCTTTCGCTCAACGGCACTGTCCAAATTCCCATCATCGTCTGGATCATTGCCCCTTGCGTCCACCCTACGAACACTCCCGATGCGGATTTCAGAAATACGAGTCCACGGGAAGTCCTTGCCGCTAGTATGTGATAAGGACAGAAATACTCGTCTTTGCAGACCTTGTCGAAGCAGGAATGTGTTGACGTCTCCTGCCGACTCCACCGGTGTATACTTGAAGTCCCCCGTAGCACGGGAAAACTCAAGGATTTGGAATTCTGCAAGGATATCATGACTTTCTGGTGGGGGGAGAGCATTTATCGGGGAGGGTGGTGGCAACGAACTGCTATGGGACTGCAAGCTCGGACCTGATGTCACACTCAAGGTTGGCGACTTCGGCTCAGACCCCTCGTCGCTGTCGGCCGGATGGACATGCATAACGAACTTGCTCTCCAAAGCCGTTGCGCCCTCAGCCACGTGCATGTTACCGACTGCCAAAGGTTCCGATCTCCCTTCATGGTCTTTTTTGATCAACTCGGACACCGGCGTCCTTCTTCTACCAAAAACTTCGAAACTCAGAGCCCCATTTGCTACAACGTCTCGAACTTTCGGGGTCACTTTCAAACGAACCGTTTGGCTAAATTCAAATTGCGCCGGCCCCTCCCCAAAATCAGCCACTGGATCCGTCGCAAACACCCGTCCCTCTCGGGCTGCACCGCGTTTAACAACGCGCTCAGGATCCTGAGTTTGAGCAAAGCGCACCGACCTGCGGGCGCCAACTGGAGGGCTTATCTCATGGTTCTCATCATCTTCGCCATTCACATCATCATCGCCGCTAAGGTCAGATACTCGAAACTGACAATGGAGTTGAGTATACTCCGACTCCGGAATGCCCCCAATTTCCAAGATCGACACCTCGAAAAGCAAATCAGCTCCGATTTGCAGCATAGCAGTGGGCGGTGATTCGGCCTTCTCCACCCCGTTCCCGTATGTTACTCCACTTTCGCCCATTTCCTCATCGTCCTCAAACTCATCTTCGGACCCCTTCACAAACGTTTCCGACCCAATAGGGGACACGACCACCCTAATCCATCCCCTCACATCGCCAGTCTCGCATTCCACAATGCAGCACTGCCTCTCCCTGGTAATTCCAGTCACCAAGTTCCGCAAACTCACGAACCCTGTGCCTATGAAATCAAACCAGGGCTTTTGCACGTTGTAAAACGCTTCTTCGTTGCTTCCCGTGCGCTGAGCCAGAAGCTCTCGAGGCCGTTCAGCAACATTGTACAACGCTCGCATACGTGTTAGACGGGTGCGCAGTTCCTCGTACGACCAAAAGTATATAGAATTGTTTCGGCCATCGAGAACTTTCACCGCCAAATACGGTCGAGGCAGATTGTAGCCTGCAAGCGTGTCGGGAGCGTCGCGCGCTATAGACTCTGGCGACGATCGCGCGGAAGGTCCTTCCCAAAAGGAGGCCCGCATCGGACGTGAGTGATCCAGCACAGCAAACTGGAAAAGCACGCCTTTATGCAGTTCCTTTGCAATAATGTTGGCCTCTTTCAGCATCACCCCAGACGCCAAGATTGTCTGTGCGAGGCTTACAAAGCACCGCGACCGCCATCGAACCAACACATCTATCGCTAATGATCTCTCTCGGGTGCTCATGCTAGGACCCGACGATTTGTAGCGCTTGGACAACTTTCGGATTTTCGCTTCGTAGTTGAGCTTTTGTAACTCAATTGTCCGTTGCATCCGTTCCTTCTCCAGCTTGATATCTTCTTCCATCATCCTAACTCTTTCTCGCTCACGCCGAAGCTCTTCCTGCATTACTTCCAAATGAGCAGCATTCGTGTCGTTAGACGCTGGGTCCCCCACCATTCCGCCGCTATGAGACGAGGGTCCATGATTGTCGTGTCCGGCATCACCGTTTGCCCCTTTACTCATCTTTTCTTCCAATTCTTTCAGTCTTCGTTTATCCTTATCCAACTTTGCCTCCATTTCTACAATTTCCCTCGACACAGTCAGATTCTCCTCGAGAAGTCTCTGCACCTCCCTGTCCCGCACCGTCTTCAGCCGCTCCTCAATATCTTTTATCACAGAATGCGTCTGCATTTCAGACGATCGGCTGATCTCTGATATGCTATCATAAGCTTCATCTGATACAGACGACATCATAGAGAGCGGTCGCTCGCGCCTTCCCTGGTTGATCTCACGCTCCCGCTGGGCAAAGGACCAGTCAATGAGAGCCGATGCGACAGAGATATCCGACGACGTGGAACTGGATTCAGGCGTGTCGGAGCGGAAATCTTCCTGCGGTGAGGGACGAAGAGAGCCAGGTCGTAATGCGTCGTGGTCAGTCGCCAGCCCTAAATTTGCGGGACGACGGAGCCCTGAGCTGCGAGTACGCTCACGGCGGACCTCCTCAGGGTTATTGAACCGGAAGACGTGGTGTTCGCCAATGATGACGCGGTACCCGGACTTCAAGCGCTGATGAAGGTATTAGACCAGTGCCTTGGATATCAGAGGCCATTCGTTGTGAACACATACCTTTGACCCAGTGACCATACGTCCATTTACATAGACCAACGCTCCCTTTTCCACGTGCAGCGTTACCGAACCAGTTTCGTCGCTCACGAAATGGCAATGGTGAGGTAAAATGGTGTGACCACTGGGCAAGAGGGTGAGTTCAAAGGGAATGGCGGCTGCGTGTACGCGCATATCATACCTGAGAGGTATTGTGGCATCTGGCCTATCACCAACATAGGTAATCCCAGAAGACAGTTGATACAGGAGGCATTCCGACATGAGGGGGTCTTCATTGAGGTTGAGGAGATGGGGAAGCTTCTTTGGCATAGAAACTCCTGGAGCGTGTCCTGCTTGAATAGATATACCGAGAGTCTCAAGGGCGCGGTCTCGCGCCACTTGCATCTCTTGTGTCTTGCGCTTTTGAAGAGAAAAGAGAACCGGATCAGCATGTTCAGAGGGTCAATCGCTTTCATCATACCATGACATACCAGTTTTTCCTCGTAACTCTCGGCAATCTCGACCATGAGCTTTTCCGTCGCTTGCAGCTGATCCGCCAGCGTTGAGATTTGCTCATCTTGTTCTTGTACAATTGCCTCCACGTCCGGCGGTAGAACCGTTTCTCCATTGGGGGCCCCCGGACTCCCAGAGGCCTGGCCCTTCTCATATGCGGCCAATTTCTCTTTTAGACTCTCCAATTCCTCCTGAAGCTCCCTCATCAACTTTCCGTTTGCATCTTCGTTCACAATCGCTTTGTTCACAATGCGCTTGGCGCGCTCGGCGTAGCGAAGAGTGGACAGTGTTTCTTCATAGTTTACATCTGCAGGAGAAATAGCGGCAATCATGACAGTTTTAGAGTTGCCGCCGAGGCAGTCCTTCAATAGCCAGGTTAAGGTCTAATGTGATAATGTCAAAATGCGGTTAAGAACAAGGAACGTCGAAACATCAGACTTCCCACGGATACACACCGAGTCTCGATACGGAACAAACACTCCATTTTGATCCGCAGCTTTCTTCGGCCGGGACAGACTTCCATTGCCGCTCCACGTGGATCTTTTGGAAGAACCGCTAGGTGGGTGATCAGAAGCATCTGACCTTCGTCTGGACATATTCGCACCGGTTCCTAGGGAACCGCCATTTGCCGACCCTTCGGCAAGTTGCGAAATAACCTTTCCCAGTGTCGTGAGGGACTTATTGATATTGGCTCCCTCTTTCAGTCTTTGCCCCGTGGCCCCAGTTGCATCAGCTCGTTCACTCCCCGCCAAATCTACTAAGCAGATGCGCGACACCGTGTTTGACTGTAGGCCTGAAGAAGGATCTTTGCGTTGCTGCGTTAAAATCACCGTGAAAACAGCATGACTGCGGCTAGATGTTTCGTTCATGTTTGTCGCTGCAACCGTCCGAGTCTGTGCCATGTCCTCAGAAAGTCAGCAACCCACAAAACCCGTTTAATTTGAACGGGTTTGCAGCATACCCGGTTCCCAACATCCATGACCGCGGCAATGTCGGCATACGACGACACGATCATCTTTGTCAAATCCTCCACGTACGGGCCAAGTAAAGGGTGTTCCCTGACGCGCAAACTTGACTTATTGCCAGGATTGATAAGATCGCGGACTTTCTCATTGTAGATCTCAAGGTATGAGACTTCAACTCTGAAGGACAGGTTGTCATTTTTGGCGTTTTCGATACGGGTGAACAGCTCGTCGCAGGCACGCGGGATCAGTCCTTTCTGGGATTTATACCCCATCATGGTGTAAGATTTCCCAGAGCCGGTTTGGCCGTACCTAAGAAACAAGGCAACAGAGTTCAATGACCTCAGACGCAAAAAAATAACATTTGGCATGCGGCAACGTACGCGAAAATGCAAGTGTTGTATCCTTGGAAGGCATGATCCAATAATTCTCGGCCAATGCTATTGTATACGGTTTCCTGCGACGCAAACTCGGGGTCGGTCGGATCCCCAAATGACCAGTAACATTCATCGTATGTAAAGGTTTTGGTATCGTCCGCCCCAGGCACACGCCCAGACATTTCTGCCACTGATGTGCGGCCAGACACCTCAGCGTGTCCCATTTCAGATGGTCTGGTGATGACCGCTGTAGGACCTTGCATATTGATGATACATTTGCAATCTCGGTCAATTTCCCGCTGATTGAAGGGCCGTACACGGACAACAACCTGAGGCAAGGGGCATGAGATGAAAATTTGTGAAGAGCGAGCCACAAGCGCTCCTTACTTTCACGGACGACATGTTGCCTGCTTACTGGCGCTTGCACAGATGGTTTCGTAGGACGATTAGTGGTGAAATACCAATGCAATTAAGGAATGGAATGGGCAAAGGAGATCTTGCAATATGATTGCATATGTGGTGACGGCCGAACCGTTTTGGCGCGGAAAACGTAAACAAATCGACGTGTGCTCCTGACGCGCTTGGCAGATAACTTTGTTTGAAGTACCGCCGAAGTCAACAAAATCTCTGCTGCAAACGGAGAGCTCCAGGCAGCGAATAGATATTTTGGGCAACACAGCAAATTTGACGGGGAGCTTTTTCGGATATCAGTAACTATGACAGTAATTGGCTTCGGCCTCGGCCTTAAAAACAGTGCGAGCAGGAGAACGGAACTGGGTACTGGAGACCGGATAACGAAACGGAATAGAGTGGAGCAGCTCGTCGGACGTATGGACGTCCAGCAGTGGGACGTTGCAATAATGGTAGGCGGAGGTCGGAGGAGGGGAGG
>JADGKA010000826.1:0-13874 GCA_027604605.1 Borealophlyctis nickersoniae
GGGCAGAGGTGGTCGGGGTTGGAGCAGAAGGTTCGACGGCAGCTTTTGCGGGAGCTGCAGTGCTGGCGGGACTTTTTGGTGCTGGAGAAGATTTTCTGGCGGGAGCGGTGGCCGCCGCCTGTGGGGAGGCAAAGACAATGGAGCTTTGGTGGCCCGGAGCGCCCAGGAGACGCTTGCCGGGTCGGTTGGGACGTTCCTCGACTTGTTGGGGTGGGAAAACCTTTTTGGACGGCGGAGGAGACGTTGGGGCTGGAGAGGGAGAGTTTTCATCCCATGCAAAGTTGACGGACGTTTTTCCGCCAGGATGGCGGACGGTCCGTTCAGCTTTATTCGCAGGAAGACCAGCGGCAGCGCGGGGGCTCTCCGACACGGACGCTTTGGAGAGCCTCTCGGTCACATTTGAAACGTTCGTGGTAGTAGGAGACGAGTCATCACCAAATACCAAGGTACTCTGGTTCTTCAAGCCGCCATGAGCACGTTTGGGAGGCGTGTGCGGTGGAGTGGGACCGGCAGCGTCGTCAGTAGCGAAGATATTGCTGATTTGGCGCGGAGGTGTCGCGCGACGGGGAGAGGAAGAAGTGGAGACTGGGGGACTCTGACTTGTGGTTTGATAGGTGGTGGAGTGGTCTCCAAATACAATGCTGCTAGCACCACCGGGAGGACGACGAGACTGTGGGAACGACATATGGTGTGAGTAGGAAAAACCAGACCTTGCTATCTGCGAACCCGTCAAGAGGTGTTGTCAAACCCTCACTTCCCAACCCCTAGACTCCTTGCTTCATCGCCCTCCTCCTGTCGCTCCTCCCCTCCATCTCCTTTACTGTTGCCCATACCAACGACCTACCATAATAATAGGTTTCTCTTGCGAAATGAAAACAAAAGATGGGGGAGGGACCGTTGAAACCTTGAGCGCGAGAGGAAGTTGGGGGGTTTCGAGTTTTGGGACCGCGACCGCAAATGGACCAAATTAGACCATTTTTGGAGCATCGTGTACGACCAGCCACGGCCTGTCTTGTCTTCAGTGGATGGAGGACAGAACACAACCTGGAACACCGACGCCTGCCTGCCCCTTCCTTTGAACAAAAGTCAACCTTCGTCCGTGGTTACGACGATAGCGACAAGAAAAAAGTCCTCAATCTGCTGCTCTGGTCAGGCAACTTGCTCCTTTTGTTGCTCAAAAGTCGTCCGGCAGCTGCTCCCCTTATTATTATCATATTCTGGTAAACACCAGCCCTGCGGTTCATCTCGAGGTACGCCTCCCCAGTTGAGCCATGGCCGCCCGGGTACATCGGCCGCAACCCCCGAATCTTAACCCTCCCTTAACATTTTACCCCATTGCCTGATTTTCCGACATACTAGCCTATCTGCATAGAGGACCCTGACCTCTTGCTTTAATAAAACCCCCGAACTCAGTACCCACGAATACCTCTTGTTCTTTCCCCCACCCTTGTCCTTTCGGTCCTGACACTTTCGGTGTTCTTCACTCTTTAACACCCTGCGGTGGTGATCCTTAGCGTTTCTCCGAATCTGTCACCCTGGCGTCATCATGTGAGAAGCTGGAAAAACTTGTCTTTGGGTGTTCAGATGTTGTGTTAGGTGGAGATGAGCTGTCCCGTCGTCGAGTCGTCAAGGCAACTTGCAAGACGGGCTTGCGAAGGGAGGGAAAGGGATTGTGGCAAAGAAGAGCCGTAGACTGGAACTGCAGCTTACTGACAAACCCCTTTGTCAACTTTGTGTGTTTCCAGCTTTCTTTCCGTCACCTTTCGGCTCCAACAGGGACCAAAGCGGGTCGCAATACCGGACCTCCGGCGACAACGATTATCAACCACACGAGTTTGATTTGCCGCCGCGGATGTCTTCTTACGTTGTGAAGCGGGGTTACACGAGTGTGAAGGAAGATGGGTTCAGGAGTTGGATATGGAGCAAGAGATGGTTGTTGCTCAGAGAACAGACTTTGACTTTCCACAGGAATGAGGTGAGAATCCGGTGCATGTTCCAGAGGCGCATCTTCGAGAGGTGGGAGTGCATGGGGGAAGCGGAAGCACCGATATCATGGTGTATTCCTGGCAAGGGCTTGATCGGGGCAAAACCTCGAGACCTATGCTGGGTCATACGATTCTAACGCATCTTTTGTTCACCTCAGAACACCTATCAGGCATTGGCTCTCATTTTCCTGAAGGAAGTGGAGTCTGTGTCGCGCTCGGAACTCAAACCCTACTGCTTCGAAGTTGTGACCAAGGACAAGTCTTATTACATCTCTTGCAAAAGTGATGAAGAACTGTACTCATGGATGGATGAGATCTACCAGGTGGGTATTGTTGAAGTTGCGGTGCCCTTGACCGGCTGTTAAACATGCTTGTCTCGTTTTCCTCAGCGGTCCCCTTTGATGGGTATTTCCAATCCTACCAATTTCGTCCATCAAGTGCATGTTGGATTCGATTCATCGAGCGGGCTATTCACCGTGAGTATATTTCACCAGACTATGCAATTCCGTGCGCAATTCCGTGCGCAATTGCAATTAATGTAATCGATCTCAGGGTCTTCCCAAAGAGTGGAAAAATTTGCTCGACCATTCCAACATTTCAAAAGAAGAAATGACGAAGAACCCTCAAGCAGTGCTTGATGTACTTGAATTCTACACGGAGAACATGGGTGGTGGTCGGGGCGGCGGGGCGCCGGTACCCCCAATGAAGCGGATAGACGAACCTCCTCGCCAGAGGCAAATAGATATGCCTGCTGTTCATAGAACGCAGGAGAATGGCGAGTACGGATCTCCTACCAGCTCAGGGAAGAGTTCGCCGTATAGCACTCCCGCATCATCTCCCAACCTATCAGTAAGTTCTTGGCTCAGTTACACGGCTGCTGCATGGTCGGAACAAGCGGCTCATCTTGAAAAACAGGCCAATCGCATTGTACCACCCCAGCCTCAGCGACCTGCCGCTCCTCGACCGCTTGACCGGCTCGAAGACCTTCCCCCACGCACGGTAGGATATCATTTGCCGTCTACGGATATGAAGACCCGTACTAACGGACTTCAAAATTCAGGTTTCAAAACTACCAGCGGCGAGAGACCCCGGATACTCAAATGGAGACTCCAGAGAGCGGGAGAGGGAGAGGGAGCGGGAAAAGGAGAAGGAAAGGGAAAAGGAGCGGATCCCACCCCCACAACCTGCTCGTAAGCTATTTCAGCGACGATTTTGGCTTTCTACTGCTGGTTATGATGTCTGACTTCACGTTTAGGCCCAGCCGATGTTCCAGCAAGGCCAAAGGAGGATGTGCCCACACCACAGCAGACTCAACCGCTGACACGAAAGAAGCAACCAAAGGAGCCGCGGATGTCAACCATGTCCGAAAGCCAAATCATGGAAAGATTGCGTAAGTCGAGGAATCAATGCTTTTTTTCAGTGGTTTCTAGCAGGGCATGGGTTCTAATGCTATATCAAAGGGAGCGTTGTTTCGAAGGAAGACCCAACCGTCATGTACGCCAAAATCAAGAAAGTTGGGCAAGGGTACGTATTTCTCAAACCGTCGCCCTCTTGTCGCATGTCGCCCTGAACACAGTTTTTAACCCGCAGTGCATCTGGATCCGTGTTCTTGGCCCGAAACACCTCCAATAACTCGACCGTGGCGATTAAGCAAATGGACCTTGCACACCAACCGCGCAAGGAGCTCATTGTCAATGAAATCTTGGTCATGAAGGAGTCACAACACCCCAACATTGTCAACTATCTTGACAGCTTCTTGGTCAAGAGCGAGTTATGGGTTGTAATGGAGTTCATGGAGGGCGGGCCGTTGACGGACATTATCGACAATAACACAATGACGGAGGTGCAAATTTCCGCGATTTGTCTAGAGGTAAGATCAAACGACAATCTTTCGCGCTTCCAGGGCCGGGTTCTGACTTCTAGCTCCTATATATATTGGGAAATAGACGGTGAAGGGACTTCACCATCTCCATAACCGCAACATCATCCATCGGGATATCAAATCCGATAACGTGTTGCTGGATGCGGAGGGTCACGTAAAAATCAGTACGTCCTTTGTCAACTTTGCGCGCTTCATCCAGCCGCATCCTAACATAATCCCAACTTCCAGCCGACTTCGGTTTTTGCGCGAAACTCACCGCCGACCGTGGTAAACGCGCCACCATGGTGGGTACCCCATACTGGATGGCTCCTGAAGTTGTGAAACAAAAGGAGTACGGTGCCAAAGTCGACATTTGGTCCCTTGGTATCATGGCCATCGAGATGATTGAGGGCGAGCCTCCGTATTTGGAAGAAGAGCCCCTCAAAGCTCTGTACCTGATCGCGACGAACGGAACTCCGACGCTCAAGAGCCCTGAAAAGTTGAGCGGTGTATTTAAGAACTTTTTGGGACGGTGTCTGGAAGTTGACGTTGCGAAGCGGGCGACAAGCGAGGAGCTTTTGCAAGTGAGTACCATCGCCCGTGGTGGATTCTTTTCATTTAATGCAATGTGGATTAGGATGACTGACTTTTTTGGGTCAAATAGCATCCATTCCTCCGCCTTGCCGCACCACTCAGCGCTCTTACACCCCTGGTCAAACGCACCAAGAAATGAGCGACCCGGCTCAACATTTTTACACAACCGGAGCGATTACTATTCTTTTCTACATTTTACAACAACCCAACGGGGCGACAACGCAAAAGCCTCACCGGGCTTCCTGTCTCTTTTTCCACCTTTTGTGTTTTTTTTTGCCAGCCCTCAAAGAAGCACTCCACCTTTGTTGATAGAATTTATTTGTGGTTTTCTTGTTTTTGCGTGGTAGTGTTTGGGGGAACAAAGTTTGATGTGTTATGGGATTGAAAAGGGAAATGAAATGGTGTAAAGGGCGTGGGTGGGGTGGGAGCGGAAGGGAAAAACCTATGGGTTTGTGTGTCCCCTTTTTGAGCAAAAAAAATAAATAACATGAGGATTGTGAGGATGCATATTTGCTTCGAGAGGAGTCTCGAGTCGTCCACACTTCATGCCGACAGGCGATCACATAATGCATATGATGCTGGGCCTCAAAGGGGCGGGAAGATACCAGTGTCCAACGCAGTTGTCAGGACGCATTTAAGCGGTAGGAATAAACGTGGAATTCAACTCTAAAGCTCCCATCCACCCCGTTTGGGCACCCAAAACGGCCCGCATAAATAGCATAAAAAGAAACCTATACTGGCACAGGTACTACTACAAATATCACAGTCACAAAGCAAAAGACCCTCAGATGGACGTCCAAGGGTCACCTTTCATCTTTCTCCTGAAAGAGAACAATGAAAGAAAGCAAATGGACAGTTTTTTGGTTTTCGCATAGAATGAGACACGAGGGGCGATGGGAGAGAATGCGCCAGTGTGCCAATTTAGATGCGGTGGGGATTGAGATTACATCGTAATGTAACGGGTTTCTTCTTGGTTTTTTGGGATGGTTTGTTTTGCGAAAAGACGATGGGAAGTGGAAGGACAGGAGATTTGAAGGACGATTTTCTTGCGTCCAAAAACCAGCCACATTAGCACGCCACAATGCGCCACCCTCACAATTTTTGAAGCACCCAAGCAAAATCAACTCGGCCAAGCAGTGCTCAATTGATCTCCAAGCGCATTTGCAGTAATAATGCCACCAAAATTTAGTCAAATGAGGAAAGCCGCGGCAAAGAAGGAGGCCGCGAAGCAGGTTTGCAAACCTCCCCCGGAACCTGAAACTTTTGAGGAAATGGTTGAAGGTGGGCAACGCCGGTTTTCCCTCCTGGGTGACGCTTGGTTCGCTTTATCTAACGTCAAAACGAAATTTTCAGAGGCCTTATCGCGCGAGGATAAAGGTATATGACTGAATTGACAGCTTTGGTACAGACTCCCCTAGTTGGTGTTTTCTTATTCAAGTTACCGCGTTCGTTAGGTGACAGGTATCGGGATGGCGAGAAATCAAGACGATTTTATGAGCGGGCGGCCGAAATGTATGAACGTGCAGCTGGGTTGAAGGAAGATCCGGACGTGCTTTATAATTGGTAATTATTCATCGTTTCGCTTTGACGGACTGTTTGTGACAAGTTTTGATGTTACGATGACTCCAGGTCCCGCATTCTTTTGATGCTCTCGGAGTTTACGAATCCACCTTATACGCCTGCGCAAAAGATGGCGCTGCTCGATAAGGCTATGCCAAGATTCGCTGCCGTCGCGACCTTGGCGCCTGCCAATGCAGATAATTTGTTTAACTGGGCTCAGGCGCTCAGAGGGAAGGCGGAATTGATGCTGGAGTCTGAGGGGGAAGTGGAGGGTGGGCAGGAGGAAGCAGTCGGCTTGTTGCAGCAGGCGGATGATATGCTGCAGAAAGTCTTTGATATGCAACGGGAGGAGTGGGAGGCGTTGAAGAAGGGTGGAAAGGGGAAGAATGTATCAGGAGGCGACCCAATGGAGGTTGACGAGGAGGCAGATCGTCGGTCCGCCAGTTCAAGCGGACTGAGAATCCACGTCCAAGGTGACGAGGACGCGGAGTTCGAGCCTTTGACTGCAGATGCCCTCGCGGAGACGTTGACCGCCCAGGGGCAAGTCCTCGCGCTTCTGTCGGGGGAAGTAGAGGAGCCTGAATCCACTGCCCTATTCAATCGCGCCATCGCGCGGTTTGAACATGCTCTACAATTGATTCGTGCAAATGAGGCAGAACTCCTCAACCATGATAGTGAAGACGAGACGCAGTTGCGGTGGGCGGAAGTGCTCGCCGATCGGGCAGATATTCTTATGCTTGCTAGCGGAAGGGTTGAGAAGGATATGCTGGAGGAAGCTGTGAGGAGGTTGGATTCCATCATTGAGAGAAACCCGAGGAATGTGGAGGCATTGTGTGACAGGGGAGATGTTCTGTGTGCATTCGCCGAGGCCAAAGCGACTCTTGGGGACGGTATGTCGACAGGGGGTGGTTCGTCATCCGCGTCGGTTTCGTCCGATCCCGAACCAGATGTTCGCACCCTGTATTGCCTGGCTGCTAAAAGTTTCCAAGCTGCCGCGTCGGTCGAGCCGTCCAGCGCGCCGATCGCCGTCAAGTTGGGGGATGTGATGCTCACACAAATACCGTATCACTCTTCCGCTGAAGATCTCTCCGCTAGGAACGCGTTGGCGACAAAGGCCGTGACAAGCTATCAAAAGGCTCTGCAGCTGAAAGATCCCGAAACGGATGTTGGAAGCGTTTTGCTGCATCTTTCCAAGGCTTTATCGTATCTGCAGGGGAGGGAGAGTGAATGTAAGAAGACGCTTGCGGTTTGGAAGCGTCGGGGCCGGGAGGGGGAGAATGAATTGGATGCTCTTGTGGGATGGGGGGAGTTTGCGCGTGATGCCCCTTGGTTTGGAGAGTTCTTTGTCTGAATCAGCTTGCGTAATCAACACGTTAACCCATTTTTGGGCGTAATTGAACCGTGTGTCCAACTCGTCCGGATTTCATTTATTTTGCGTGTGGTTTCAGTCGCCTTGTGCTGTGCTGTGATGCCCTCCACACCGAATAACCCTTCAACGACGACACCAACAGCTCTCCCACCGGATTGCACAGGTCCTCCGCTGTTGACCGACGCTGATTTGCAGGAACTGGGAGACCACCTTTACGTTGAAGATGAACATTGGCTTCGTGCACGATTTGCATACCGTCCCGGGTTTATCCCGCCGGGGGTACGACGAAACCTTAGGTATGCGCAAAGTTTGTGTTAACCGCACCGTTTCGAAACAGACTGTCTCAACTTTCAATCACCCATGAGCAGGCGAGAAATGCTGTACGACTGTAATGTCCAAACGGTAAGGTGCAAGACCGTACACGGAAGACTGTCATTCTTATTAATTCTCTGTCGCAGCTCAAATCTGTGATCAGATGGTTGCAGCAGAACAAACATCTTCGGATTCATGTGTCGGGAACCAAGGATATGTTGGTTGACAGACTCTTGGTCGTCCTGTATCCAGCCTCGTCACAGCAAACGAATACCCCGCAGCGAGCTCAGACTGCAACCGTGACGAGGCAAACGGCGCGGGAGGGGGCGCGTCCGCCGACGACGCCGCCGCAGCAGATGCAATCTCATGTTGTTCCTATCCCTGTTGCTCCAGCAACCGTGAAGTAAGCGCGGTGCTTTGTTCCGTAATTAAGTGTACCCTATTTTGAATCCTGGTTTGCAACTCTAGCGAAATTTTGGGATCTATAACAGCACCGCATCTGTTCTTCTTCAATTTTGTGAAGCTGCTATCAGCCACGAGCTGTCCGGCGGCCGATCCCGGGACTGAACGTCGTCAGATGTCATTCCCAATCATATTCACGATACCTGATCTCCTCCAAAGCCCTGCTGGTCCCGGCAACCGACGAATCTTGCTGTACGTGGCGACGCCGACGAAAACATTGTTCTCGAATTCGACGTATAGGTACGTATTCAGGGTTACCGTAAACGGGTATGCAGTGACAAGCGATCAGGTAGGTCGAAGGAATTCATCATTGCGGTTCTTGTCGGTGAGTCGTAAGTCGTTGAGATGCAGTCGCCCAAAAACGTACAACAATACCTGGATATCACCGACCCGCTCGCAGCAACGCTAGGGCTCCCTGCCAATGTCCTCGTCACCGCGAATCAGATTTACTTAAGCAATGCATTCTTCATAGTCGCTTGTGTGGAGAAGGTACCCACGGAAACGGTACGTTTTGCATGACCCTATTTCAGTTGGGGACCATCTGTATTCACCATCTCCCATTTCGCCTGTTTGAAGGTCATGCAAAAAATATTCGAGGAGTCATTTCGCCATTACGGTACGATGCATTGTGGTTAATCACGGTCATTGGCGTTGTATTAATCCCATTGTTGTTTTCCACAGGAGTTCAAATACCATCTCCTCCTGCCCCGCTGACTGATCCACCAGAGTGCACTGCTTTCCAAAAACCAGTATTCGCAACGCTTGCTGAGACGACGTCCAGTTTCAAGGAGAATGTGGTATCAAAGCAGGACGTCCGTAAGGATGGCAAAAAGGGATCCGATGATGAGATTGAGATGGGAGAACAGGTCGTCACCTTCAGAGACCCATTGACACTGGGACGGGTGAATATTCCCTGTCGGAGCAGCAAATGTGCTCATGTACAGTGTTTTGATTGTGAGGTTGGTGGTACTTTGAATTCGGGGGAGTCTCCATGATTTCTTCGCTAACGGTTTTTGCTTAGACGTTTTTGTCTTTTGTTAAAGACCAAGAGATTTGGAAGTAAGGCGGTCGCTTCTATATTGACCGTCCATGAACGTACTTTTATTGACCTCCCCATCTTCTGTAGGTGCGTTGTGTGTAACAAAGAGATCTCGATATCCGTGAGTAAAACGTTTTTGCAGTGAAGTTAGTCAACCAGGCTGAGATGATGTGCGTAGGATATGATTGTGGACGCGAAGTTTTTCCAATTGCTTGAAAAATATCCAAACGAAGATCGATGTGTCATAGACGCCGATGGGAGCGATCGACCGTTCGTGGAAGCACCGCCTCGGCCGGTTGTGAAAACCCCAGCCAAGCGGCGTGCCTCTGAAATCATCAGTTTGGACTCGTCGGAAGATGAAGCGCCTATCTCCGCGAAGAAGGCCAAAACTGGGACAGGACAAGAGGAAGGGAGATTGTCTTTCTCTGTTCCAGATTGGAACGGAACGGTTATTGAGATTGATTGAGAGTGACTGGCTTGGCGAGCTTGACTTCTTTTGAAGCCGAAAGAATGTATATATATACAGAGCGTACGTGGATCCTACCTAACCCAACGACTGGGCTATTGTGTACATTACCAATATACCAAATGACAAGTGTGTCTTTTGCACATATATTGGTAGCAACTGATTCATTGCGGTGGCTTTTCCCAAGCCTTTATTCCATCAAATCCCCGTACTGGTTGGTCTTCAGCCGGCCGCTTCGCACAGTATGTTCCAATTCTTCCCTCGTTCTGGGCACGTCGTTCAACGGCACCGTTCCCCGCACACTCCCCCTAGACCCACTCTCCACCTCATCCTCCTCGTTCTCCTCGTCATCGTTATACGACGCTACTCCTCTCCTCGGCCCACCCTGCGCGCGCAGCCGGTCCCAAGTCGACCCGCCCTGGGGCTGGTTTCGTTTCCGAATCGCGTCCCACCCCGACACTTGCCCTCCTACATTCTCATTACCCGAACCAAACTCGTCTTCTTCATACGCCGGTATCGGTGGAATTTCAGGTGTGCCGCGGGAAAGCGTATGAGGTGAAAGAATATCCGGCCGCTGAGAAGATATTGTCGGGGGAACGTCGGGTGGGACCGACCCTTCGAGGCTATAGTCCTGCGATGGGATTGCTGGTGTGGGTGTTTGGAATTGGCCAGAAGAACGTATTGCGCGGCTACATGGGAAATAAGAATCAGATCCTGCATATTGCAATCACGGTAAGGCGGGGTTTCCTTACTGTTGCTCCAACAACACCCTGAGTTGGGAATTCTGTGGTAACTCGCGGCCCAGTGTGACCTTTGCGTTCGCGACGCCGATTTTTCGGCCGACGTATTCTCCTGCTAAGGTGCACCCGAATATGAGGAGCAATGCTGGGACGGAATTCTTGGGTAAACCGCGGCGACGTGCTGGTGTGGTTACCCAAATACGTTGGTTTGCTGGTTGGAAAACAAAACTCGTCTTTTGTGCCTTATCACTTTTTTCACCCACCCATGTAAATCCCGGTACCAACGCCTATTCCGACCCCAAGCACATCTGAAAAACGTATACAGATGAGCTATCGGCCGGCATTTTGGGGCAAAATCACGCAGGGCCTACTTACAGGTGCCAAGGAATTGTTTGTTGGACTTGTTGATGATGACTTTCTCTTCGGGGGTCGGGTTGTATCCCTCCACTGCTGAAGCACTACCGCGTTTGTGAATGCCCGCGATGGGGGCCGGTCTTTCAGCAGTGTGCTGCATGATTCCTGCTTTGATTTGGATTGATGGGAGGAGTTGAATGCGCGGATCGCACCAGTGCTGGCGAGCGTAACGTAAGTGAAGGATGACCGACGGTGGCGCAGGGCGATTGGTTCAAGCCATTTCAAGCCTTGGATGTTCAAGCACCGCAGCCGAGAGTATGATCCCCACCCCAATTCATTTTCATCGCCCAATATGATCAGAAAACAGTTCAATGACACTACACCCATGACCGAGGTACGTATGTGCTGCCCCCGCGAAGGAAGGCAAACTAGAACGCGCCGAAGGCCCTCGGCTTTACACCCCTGACCCACCCTCCACCCCGACACACCAGGACGACTACGACGACGAAGACCAAATGGACATTGACCTCGACGGCACACCCGCCTCCCTCATCTACGGTCGCGGGGGCAACAGCTCCTACGACGACGTGACGTACCATACCTCGCGTGGGCGTGGAGACAAATTCTCCAAGGGGAACAACCAGCAGGAGGAGAGAGTGGTGGATCAGGACTTTTTTAATAGTACGTGTTTTCTTATTTGGGTTTTTGGGTGGTTGATTGTGAGGCTTATGGGATGTGTGCGGTTCTTTTAGAGTTTGATGATGATTTTGATGATACGGAACTATTGTAGATGAATGGGAATTTTGCGGTGCTTGTGGAGTCGCATTTTGTACATGAATTTTCATTCTCGTTAGACCTGTATTTCAGATGTGCCTGGTTGTGGTCGCATTGTAGTGGTGACTTATAGGTGCTCAAAACTCAAGACTCATCTATAGGCATTTTGAGCTTGCATCATAGAACACGCCCCCATCCCATTTGCGCAACAGGGGCAATTATTTTTGATCACGAAGATGTTTCAGCTAATCTTTCAAAAACCGCATCTGCTCCTTTCATTCCATGCAAGCAATGTCGTCTTCCACCCTTATGTCAGTTCTGCTCTCTTGGAGCCAACCGCTTTGCGAATTGAGCAAAGCTTGTGCCCTGGATCGTCGCAAGCTCCAACTCAACCGCGGAGGGTTGGCGGGAGCCGTCACCAGCAGCGATAGTCCCGGCGCCCCATGCTGTAACCAGACAAAACGATGGGTGTTCCGACCTTTAGCGGCGTGCCATGCGGGTCACCCAATTCAAGATCCCAAGTCACCAGCATCCTCACCTGAACCACCACGGAACTCGGTGGTGCTGGTCATCTGGGCGAAAGATCTGGCGTAACCGAACGGGACGTAAGCAATGCCGTGGTGGGTGAGGGTGGAGATGAAGGTGAGAGCGGTGGTTTCCTGACCACCTCCCAGACTCGCGGTGGAAAAGAAGGTACCGGCGATCTTCCCGTATGCACCACCCGACGTCCAGACTTGACCGGTGGCGTCCCAGAAGGCGCGGACTTGAGCTGGAAGGAGCAGAGTGCGGTTCGCGATGGGATTTGTGAATAACATTTGGAGAGGCATTGATCTCATCGCAAAGCGTAGAAATCACGACTAACTGCCCACCCGGCTGATTCCCATAACGAGTAGGAAACCCAAACAAGAAGGCATCGTATTCCACCAGCGTCTCTGGGGTAGCATACGGAATACTTTCATCCTTCGGCAGCGCGTGCATCTTATCGAGAATCTCTTGCGAAAGCGTTTCACGGATTTGGTAGAGGTCCGGCTTCAAACCTTGAGACTCGATGCCGGACTTGATGGCTCGGGCAAGTTTGGCAACGTGGCCGTACATGGAGTAGTAGATAATCGCAACCTGTTCGGAATGATGTGCACGGTTGGACTGTGGGAAAGCAGCTGTCCTGAACTTTCTTCCGGCGGCGACGAGATCGAAAGCATGCCTTGGTAGTAGTCATTGCAGTCATTGTTGTTGGTACGGAAACGGAGGAAGGGTTTGAGGAAGAGGATTGCATTTCACTGCCGTGTGTGCTGGCCTCGAAGTCGTGATGTGACGCCCGACGCCTGTGATTCTCGACGCGACGGGACGGGTTCGGGCGCTGCGCCACCTTCACACCTGCTTGGAACCCCGCGAACGGTATCCAATTGCGCTTTCAGGATTGTTTCATCAAATCGAATGGACCGACGCCAAACAAGATTCTTTTGACAAAATATCATATCATCATCATAACCACCCGACATTCTAAGTTGACATATTGGACCTTTAGGTACCAACCAACCTCACTACACCGAGTTTGGTGGTGATACACGGGCACCAAAGAGGAGAAAGCCTTTGAATATATATTCTTTTTGTGCTCTGTACAATTCAGTTACGGCCATACACACCAGAATACACCGGCTCCCGTCCGATCTCCGAAGTTAAGCTGGTGATGGCGCAGTCAGTACTGTGGTGGGGGACCACACGGGAATACTGCGTGCTGTAACTTTTTTTGGTGGATTTTGACAGGGTGATTTTTCTCCGCCTACAGTACGTCTGCTGATAATTGGGAGCCACTCGCGAACAATTTTGATCATGGAACACGTTTGGATCATACTGGATGAGCCGTTTTATGAGTTTGAGAGTGATGGGTCGCCTGTGCGGTGGGTGGGTTCTGTGTCCGTGGCGGGGGATGAGTGGTGAATGGGTTTGACAGTGCTGGTCCATTTACTTTGGTGTGCAGTGTATAAGTCAAGAGCTGGGATACATGAAATAAAAAAGAATAAAAAATCCCATTTCACACATTAAGTAAATCAGCAAAGCCCCAACCCCGCTGTTTTCATTAATCCTCCCATCGTCTTTCCATTATCAATGCTCCACCCCAACATTCCACTGCGTCGGTCTAGCATTATACCCAAGCACCCCCACAAACGCATTGTACTGTTCGACGCTCACAGCCATCGGCTTATCAAACACGTGGAAGAGGACGCCTTCCGTGCAGGGTGGGGTGGTGAGGGATCCAGAGTAGACCCAGACTTCTGGGGCAGAGGAGGATTGGGCGGTGGCGGGGAGGGTGAGGAAGGAGAAGGGGCGGAGGGTGGTTGATGTGTGCGGGGTTTTGAG
>JADGKA010000827.1:0-13871 GCA_027604605.1 Borealophlyctis nickersoniae
CACCAAAACCATCTCCTCGCCCGCCAAACCCACCTACCAAAAGCCGGGCGTCCCCGCCAAAACCACGACCCAGAAGGGTGACTGGGAGTTCTGCCGCAGCAACAAGGAATGCACCAACAACTGCTGCTCTTCCGAATTCTCCAACGACAAGCAACGCAAGTGCACCCCTGGCGGTTGCAAAAGCGGCAAGAAGGGTGACTGGGAGTTCTGCAAGAGCTCTTACGAGTGCGCCAACAACTGCTGCTCGAAGAAGTGGAGCGATGATGGAAAGTTGAAGTGCACTCCTGGCGGGTGCTAAACGCATCAAGTCATCAAGACACCCACATATGGAGTGTCTGGAATAGTCCATTATCTACGGACGTTTTTAGGTGGGGATGGGTGTCGGATGCATGATGGTGGTTTGCTGTATGATGTATGGTGGTTTCTAGTTTGGTTAGAATTTTTTGGGAGGCGCTGCGGACGCTGGTATCTGTGTTTTGTAGTTATACGCCGCGGACGCTGGGTGTAGTTTTATCTAGGGTAGTTCATGCCACCCACCCCCGGTATTATGTTGTTTTTTGTTCTTCTGTGTAACTCGAAGAAATGAAAAAAAAAGAACGTTTTATAGACCAAGCTCTTTGTTACATTGAGGTTGGAAATTAGTCCGCGGCCGTGAATCAGGCGGACCCGTCTTGTAAAGCTTTTGATTTTAACGCTGGCACAGCAAGTAAAGATACGACGCAATCTGTACGATAAGGAAGGGGACCGCACTTTGGGCGAACGGATGTTGAGCGAAGCTTCGACTGTTCTTCATAGGTCTCCGAGTTGGATCCATTTTTTTTGTTTTCGCAGACCTCCGGTCTCAGGTACAGGTTGGAACGCCCCGTCAACGGACTTGGAAAAAAAAAAATTCAATTCAAACCGTACCCCGTGGTTTCCCGCCAACCGGGTTCGCTAAAAGGCGCACTCGGCGATGGTTCCCTCCCGTCACTTCAAGGTGGTTACACTGATTGAAGAGCCAACGTTCTTCAGAATGGATGTGACCCTGTCGGATTGGCAACGCGACGAACAGAGTTGAAAGAAGTCGTCGGTCGAGGTGTGAGTACAGTTCCCATTCCGCCAATGAATGTCCTCTTGGCGGGTGATGTTTATATCTTTTTTTAGCCCACGTTCGGGGTTTCCATCTGTACAATATTGGAATAGGCTGGGTAGAACTCAACGTAGTGATCATCCGCTTGTTACGAATGTCCGCTGGGCATCAAAAAGCCCTGCGCGACCATCCCCACCCGTCTTGGCTTATAAGATAGTGCTTTTCTTTGTTTCTTACTGGAGTGCAAAAAATGCTGGACAAGAGGTGGTTTGGACAGCTTATGTTACGAGTGAGGGCCACACAAGCTTTTGATGGACGACTTGCGCGGTGCGAGGACGGATGAATCGCATTGGGGTAAGTTCGCGGGTAAGTTCGGGTTTTCGTCTGCAGAATGTTGGAATCGGTTCGAAGAATTGACGTAGTGCACAATTGATCAGCGATGCCTGTTACGGGTCGTGTCTGCAGGGGATCAAATTGGCCTTCGGACAACCATGATGACGCTCGACAAGGATGCTCTTTTTTAGTTGCTTTTGTGTTTCCTGTTGAAATATGTCTATGACCATTTTATTGCCACACACAAAAAAATGATACCAAGGCCGATCTACTGCTGGGCAAAACCCAGAAAAGGAGCTGGCGCGCGGCAGATCGGGCCTTTCGAACGATTTTGTGGTTGTTTGGCGGTTTAAAGCATTAAAGATGCAGTATGTTGGTGTGCGGTGCGCGGGTGTGAGCCTGGACGGGCATTCCCTGCGCAGTCGCGTTCTTCGGATACCGTGCACTCACGGCGCAAAACGGCCGATAAGCAGCCATCCTAAAAAAACGTATGAGCAATCAAAGCATACCAAACTTCCTCCGGTCGAAACACCCCATGCAACGGAACAATCATCGGTGCCATTTCTCCGTTCATCTTACTGCTTCAAAGTTCCGTTTTGTGGGTGCTCGGCGGACTAGCTTCAAAAAGCATTCACGGGCCCTATGGCAGAAGCAACAGGGGAAAAGTCCTCGGAGAACCGCGAGTGGTTTTGGTACCATTCCCAATCGGCCACTAGTTTTCTTCCGGTTCTATCTCTTTTTTTGACGGAAAACCTGGGTTTGCGTCCGCAGAATGCTGAAATGGGTTACCTGACCTGTCGCTCAACTCATAGGAACCACTCGATAGAGGTCGTGTCCGCCAAGTACAATACGGCCACATGACTTCATTTTGAAGTCGATCAAACGATGGTTTTTTTGCTGCTGGGTGTTTCTTGCCTGTTGATTGATACACCCAAAAGAACACAGCAGAGAGGCTAAGGGTACTGGGTGATGCAAATCCACCCCGTAACGGTTTGTTGCGCTTGAATCGGTGAAAAGCATGATGGTGTGTGAGGGTAGTCCCGTTCGCACAACAAACAATAGGGGCAGACAGCAACGCAACGCAATGCAATTAGCAATGAAGGCGGACAACACTTCGACGGCTGTGACCGGATGGCGGACATGGATAGGGGTTTTCAACGCGGTGGACTGCCATTACCAGTTTCTCTGTTTTCGGCCACTCGGTCTCAGGTGTTGGAACGTCCCGTCAAACAGACAACAAGAAGTCAGGTTCTATAGACTATGTGGATCTGAATGTGTCCGGACTCTCAGCTCCCTTGAATCAGCACGCACATTTTCATTTTTTGGTTATCCGCGCTTTGCAAAAAGCACTTTGAGGTCCCCAGTGCGGACAGGGTGAGCGCCACTGACCAACGCCACTGACCGTCGCCGTCATTCGACGAAGTACGGTATCAATAGTATGTTGGTAGCTTAACGTTAACCAACGTTTTTATGTTTCGTCACCAGGTGTGGAGACGTCAAAAAAATGGGCGATATGTGCCTCCACCACCAGTCCAAGTTCTTGAACTCCTCATGAAGGAGTAGATGAACGATTAAGATGGTGATTGTGTAGCAAAAGGACATGGAGGCTGATTGGGGTGCCCTGACTATGCATGAAAAGCAGCAAAATCGAAGGAATATGGAACGATGGAGTTGTTTGGTTCAAATTGTGAATTGATACGAAAACCGCCCGGCCCGTATAATGAGCATGTGTCTGCGCAGTCGCGTTTATCGAATACCCTTCCTGGGACAACAGTAAACCGCTCGACGCAATGTACAAAGAGGGTACAAAGACTGTGATTGGCAACAAAGGAGGGCAGCACTTTCCAGGGCGAGAAGGGGATGGCCCTTTCCCCAAACTGTCCAATGACGTCAGGTTCATCAGACATTCCGGTTGGTTTCAAGAATCGTCGGTTGGAATTTCGGTACCAACCCTTCCGCCATAAGTATTCCTCCTAATTCTCTTGTGTGTTTTTTTAATCCAAGTTCGGGTTTTCGTCCCCAGACCGTAAATGAGTTCGTGATAATCCGATGTACTGCACAGTTCGTCAAACCGCCTGATACGGGTGTCGCACGGACATCAAAACGGCCCTTCAACAACCATAAAGCCTGTACCTATCCATTGAAGTTTTTTCTTTCTTTTTTTCCACTTTTGTTTCCAGTTGATTGAAAGCCCCCCAAAAAAGATCTCCGAGTGATTAATCGACGGACTTTACGATGCGAATCGGCCGTATAAAGTCTGTTATACTCGTAGTCTAGCTGGACTCCTGTAGAGGAAGCGTGGTAGCGCATGATGGAGCCAGCACATAATGTAGGTTGCGCGCAGTCACGTCCTCTGGATATCGTTCGTTGGAATCATGCAATCGACGAACGGCAATCTAGCAAAAAAAAATGAAATTCAACTTTAGAGGACACGTCCGTTCTGGAACAAACATCCGTGCCGTCTCGCGTCCATTTGGCCCTGTCAGCCCAAGTCTTCCGGGTCTTTGCAATGGTGGAGCAGACCTTTCCTGCAACTTTGCCGCTTGCACCTTTGGCGGTTGCACTTTGAAGCAATCGAGAAAAAAAAAAGGGAATTCTTTTCGTGTGATGACCGGATCATGGGCATACCTAACCGTCCTATGCGCGGGTGTTTTTCGGATAACGGCCAGCAGGGTCAAGCACCTGATGTAGCTTCTGAGGCCCTGCGTACAGAAGCAAGCCTAGCAGGTAGAAAAAGGGACTTGACCTGTGGGGGTAGGTTTAACCGTCCGCGGAGACTGGGGTAAACGTACCAATCAGCTCGGAGGCGGATAGTTGCGTGCCTTGGGATAGAGAAGGTATTACACCTTCAGAGACAAAAAACAGGCAGGACATTTGAAGAAAAGGCGTTGATTTAAACCTAAATACCAGTTTTGGGGGTATCCATAGAACTCGTGCGATTCCCCGCTGTCGTAGATGCCCCCATACGCAGCAAAAAATGTGGGAAGCAAAGACAGGCGGTTCATTTTCCATGGGAATGATGCAGTGCCATACTGGCGCGTTGAGGTGTACACATTGTCCGCTTTTTTTTGGCAAGCATTTTGGGGACGCGGTTACACCAAAAGAAAACCCGGACAATAGCGATGTTAATGACTTTAGCGATGCGAATTTGCACCTCCGGTGTGTCTCTCGTTCTGCTTTGGCGCCTGCACACTCTGCGGGCCCGACATAGAAAGTGTTACATCTCAAGGTTTAACGTCTAGAGATCCGCCTATGTATGTCGAGACGCAGGAATATGAAACAAGAAAAAAATGCCGGAAAAGTCCTAGATGCGCTCTGCGCCTGGAGCGCAGAGGCTACAAACGGTGTCCTGCAGTTTAACTACAACCGCCATGTTTATACGTCACTGTTCGGGAGAAAGAGCTGCACCGAAAGGGAAGCGGACGGTGGGTGTTAGGGACACTGTGTCAAGACCAAAAAAAGGCATCAGACCCGCGAGTCGACGCATTGAGCACCCTTCAAAGTTTCAAGCTGAAGAGTTCAGCGTGTGACAAGACCAGATGGTATGAAACCAGTTTGAGTACTTCCCGGTTACCACTCAAGTTTTCGGGATTTGTGAATTGGACGGGATGGATGAACTTGCATCCTCCGTAAAGGCCGAGTCGATACGGCCAGCCCTAGAACGTTTGCCAAAGGCACCTGGCCAACCGAGGTTGTCCCATCAATCCCATCAACCCTGGAGGGACAATTATTAATTGTTTTCGTGGCTCTTGAATTTTTTGTGTGTTTCCACCACAGGCAGGTCTCCACCAATGCCATTCGCATCTGTGGGATCGCCTGATGAAGTCCGCCCAAGATTTCCACTCCGCCAGACCTCTCGTTTCCTTTGAAACACTGCGGGAGCGCAAACACCAATACCACTGGGAGAGGAGCACTGGATGTCCAAGACCCTGAAATCGTATTCCGCGAACTGGCGGTTCTTCCGTCGCCACTGTCAATAAACGGTCGCTTTGAAATAATTTTTCTGGCTGTTTGTTTCAGAACGCGGCCAAAAAAAACGGAAGGAAGTCAGGAAATTGGTGCACTGCGCGGATTGATAACATGACAGTCAGCACCGCTAGATAGAGGCGTCCTCCGGCGTCGTGTGTTGATCTCAATGCGGGGTCAATCAATCAAGAGAGGGGTCATATTCGCGGGATGTGTTTGGGTTCCGGGTGGAGTGGACGAAAGGCGGAAAAAAGGTATTCACATCCGGAAACCATTGCTGCGCAACCGTTTACGTACAGACAAAAGGCTTTGGTAAACTGCACATTTATGATGGTGCGAGATTGGACTACCATTTGGTGGGACCTGCGTATTGTATTCCGTCGAAAAGAATCTTGCAAAAACTCAAATGCAAGGCCCCTTCCACTACCAGATGCGACGGACATTGCCACTGCGCATACTTAATTGAGCGCCTACATATCGAGATTTACCTTTCCCGCTGATAGATGTGCTGTCCTCGTGGTTTGAAGGGCATCCATTTCGTCGCGGTATTCATCGATGTCCGGTTCATCTTTGTCCCGCTAACTCAAACACGGCCTTTTCTGACCCGTTCGGGGGGTCAAGCGACTGCGCATCGTTCAAGCCCAAATCGATCTTATCTCGATGTCATGTACGTGAGAACAAGCTGGCTTACATTCTTGTGACGTTGATTACTTTTCGGAAATTTGGCTCCAAAACTGCCCGTTGTTCGTTGTATTGGGGTCAGGGACCGCCGGCGAACTTGAGAAGCCTGTCGCGCGCTGACCTTTCACCGCAGGGTCTCGATGGTACGGCGATTCTGTAGCACCTGCCATCGTGGAAGCGGCCTGATACGAATACGTCATTGGTTACTGTGGACATCGTGAGATGTGCCAGGGGACACCTGCTTGTTTACACCTTCCCTTCTAGTCAATCTTCGAAGCACACGTTTAGGTTGGGCTGTTATGCCGGGCCTTGGCGTATTCAATACACTATTGGTCCAATTTTTTTATGTAGTCATTTGATTTTCAACGGTGAGCCGCGACCAAACAAAGGGTATCTAGCGGGTTTTGGAATAGCGTCGACGCTTTGTGCGGAAAACCTCGACAGGCATTATGTGAATGCAAGAGCGGACAGCACCACATCCCACCGCAAGCTATCCTGCCACATTGACCAAGCAGATCACGGAGGAGCGATCTAGCGCACAAAAAAAAGGGTGTTGTAGGGTTATGGAACCACCTTATGGCTTGTATGATTTTGGCACGCAGATTTTTTTTCTTTGTGAGCAACTTTCACGTCCAGGTGAAAAAAACTCACCTGTCAGGCCGGCAAACATGGCCGTGGCGACAGCCTGCGACGTGAACTTGCCACATGATCTGCGCGGTCCCGACGCATACCGCACAGCCCTATTCCGGTTTACGCTGTATTCCATGATCGCTCCTTGGTAGTTCTCTCTTGATTTTTAGGCCTATCCATATCATCGGCTTGCGATTTCTGTCCTCTTGCTAAGAACGGTGGACAAGGAATGAAAGGCTGATGCAACAAGCTGCCATGAACATTGTATGCGCCCAGTCAAGCAATTTGTTTTTTTCTTTGGTGTCGACTTCCATGCCAAGGGTTAAGAAAACCTGGATGTCATTTGCTTGTGAGGCCGCCGCGGCAAATGGCCTGCGTCGTAAGCTTGCCATATGATTTGGTACACACAGTCCTACCGCATACCTTCGCTCCGGATGTAGAAAGTCAAGTCCCGTTGCTGCCATTTCGTGGCCATTGTACAGTGGTTCTCTCTCTTTATTCATACATTGGTCCAGTCTTTGTTGTTATCATCGGGTTCCGGTTCTCACCCTCCGGCTTGAGGGTATTGGGGACGCACACTATGTATTCGATGGCGCTTTTCGGTCAATCTCTTGCGTTGCGTCAATACCACACATACCAGATGTAGCCCACGGAGGGTGGTTAGTTATTTGCTCACCTCCCTTTGGATCCTTCACCCATGTCTTTTTTATTATTTCATCAACCTGGGGAGAAAAAAGAACCGCGCGTTTACCATCCACAGCCTTAAAGTGGTTGACGCTTCTACAGTCGAACATCCATGACATTGTGGACCGTCCTCCAGTTTTCCATTTGGTCAAAAGGGTCGATGTTTTTTTCGACAATACCCAGCCAACCGTGAATTCCCATCAAAGAGTGTGGGCTATGAGCACAGAGTTCTCAGAAGCCCGCAGAAAGTCCATCATCACAGCATTATTTGTAGCCGCTGCCTTCCCACCCCACGGTGAGCATACCAACATGGTTCATCAGCCTCAACGCTCATGTAACTCGTCCGATGAGCTAGCACTCTCCTTTTTCCAATGCCACGAAATGAGGTGTTTTAACCATTAACGGAATCCTGGACATTGTACAAAATGCGCAACATGCATGACAAGCCGAAAAATCACAAGGAAGATAAGAGGGCGAACGAAGGCGCGTCTGCTGCGCTAACGGCGCAACGGCACGGGTATCCGTTGTCTCTAGCCCGCCCACTGTGTTTGCTCTCTTCTTTTACTTTCATATTAGTCACGGTCCAATTTACGGCGAGACGGAAACTACGGCCAGCCAAAGAAGCGGTTGGGTAATTGAACACACCATCACTTCATCCAAAATTGACTTGATGACGGCGAAGCCGTTAGTGCGCGCACACCCATTGTAATCCCAACATTTTTTTCTGATGTTCGCTCAGAAAGAAGGGCATCGAGCAAAATGCAAAGACACCCAGGGAACGGAATGTGGAAACCCATCCGTAGGCTTGAAGTGGACGACGCCTCTGATTTACTTCTCCGTCGCTCAGAGGTTAAAATAGTGGCGATCTGCTTTACCATTGGTATACAAATGCCAGTGTTTCCGTAGTACGCAGCCGTGAAATGACAAGCAAGTACCTTCTCATAGCCGCGAGAAAGTTGAATACACCAATATTTGTAACACCTACCTTCCCACTCCAAGGTCATACATGATACCGCTCAATTGAAGCTGTCACGCAAAATAAGACGCTCTAGCAGTTCAATACATAAAAAAAAGAGTCTTTCAATACATAAAAAAGAGAGTCAAAGTCGAGCAGGAATCGAATTCCGAGCGGTGGCGGGCAATGTCGCGCAACGGTTGTTTGATTCATCCGCTTGACAACATCCGAAATGATGATCACAACCCCGGCAAATCGGTCCAAAGAGAAGATGCCACCGGTCTCTGGCTAGGTAGGTTCTCCCTCAAAAGAAAAAATGTATCCAAAGTCATAAAACAAAGGGCGCGATGGGACGGTTGTCCGTTTTCGCACATGGTAATACGTGGTATCCAAGTAGTTCGTTTACAGGCGGATCTGTGCAGCCATAGCATAGAGTAATTCCCAACGTATAAGGACTGCCAGAAACGCGGCGCGACGGAATCGTCACCGCTAGTGTTGGGGTGCATTTAATGATGACGGAATTTGGGTCGCTCCCTCTTTCATTTCCCTGTTAATAGCCAGCTCACGTTGAGGGGGATAGAAAGTCATGGCCAAGAAATCATGGCCGGCCAAAAAACTCTTCCAAACGCACCGCTAATCGTCCGGTTGTCCCCTGACATTGACGGGTTAGGTTTGGGGGTTGGGGTCAGCCACTCGGTTCGTCATGCTGCCGCTGTGAATGTGCGCGGGTGAAACATATAAATGGAGGACCAATGCACCGCTTTGCAGGCACTGAACCATCCTGAGCGTGGTAGCGTTGGTCATCAGTTGTCTTTTGTGCGGAGGGCAGAGTTAGGTATCCAATCACCCGCCTGTCAGATTGACATGACGACGTTTTTTTTAACTTGTTGTCGCCGTGAAAGACAAGGTACGCACGCAATCAACCGCCTCATAACGATGTTTTTCTACGGCTTGTTAACGCGACAAAAAAAGAGAGAGGCGTCCGGAGTACCATACCCATGGAATGGACTGTTGAAACCCGCCAAAGTTGTCCAGAGTCTACGGATGCAGTGCCAATGTTTATAACACCTGCCTTCTGGGGCGCACATTTGTGGTTGTGGACGGACCTCAGAACGAGCGCGCTCCGTGCTTAACATACTCATCATAATAGTGGTTTTATATGCGATGCAAAACCCTTGCCGTCCGTTGTCAGTCAAAGTGGGGATCTGTACACGGTCGATCGAAATGAAATTCGGACTTTAGATGCGCCGTAAAACACTGGCCAAAGGACTGCCCTTGAAAATAAGGCCATAATTTAAATCGTCCTCCACACGGCAACGCAAAAAAAAACCGTGAGATTAGCAGCGGGGGCGTTGATGCCCCTCCACTGCCTGCCTGCCGGCCTCATCAACTGGATGACGTAAACGTATTGCGCGACACGCAGTCCATATGCACAATTAAGAATGGGAAAACAGTACCGCTCCAGCTGTCGGGAAAGCCAGTGTCGTCTGATCAATACACGGTATCCAAATAGAACCGTCGCGGGCTGCCATAGTGCGCAAACATAAATTACAATCAAGCAAGAACCGCAAAACGCTTGGTCGCTCTTTCAGGGCGAACAATAGTGATGAACTAACGCTTGATGCTATTCCACTTTTTTTATTGGTCCATGCGGCGATTTTGAGTGAATGTGTGAAACGCTGGTAATGTGCAAGGCTGTGTTTGGCCTTCAGATACCATTGGCAGAATAAAGTCACCCTGCATCGATGCAAGGGTTGGGGGTGGTAAACGATTGAAGTTCGAACACCATCATCTCACTAACCAGCCTACACGGAACTGAATGCACGCGAGGGGCGTTCGTTTAGAAAGAGCAGTTGACTTTGGTTTGTCGGGCTGGGAGGGGTGGAACCCCGCAATGCAGAAGCGACGAGGCACTCTGCGGGCGGATAAAAATACCGACAGTACAATGATCGGTGAAAGAGTACTTGAATTCGTGGGGGACGCAGAGAACGCGGAATGCAAAAGCAAAGGAGAGCGGGAGACAGGGGAGACGCGTCGCAACCCCCGAAGCATAAAACTCTAAACGACCCTCTTTTCTCGATGTCAAGGATAGTGAATAGGAGAATGAGTCACTCGGCCACGCGCACCGAAATGCAAAGAAGGGGAGGGAAGTAAATGAGAAGAGAGCACTTGAATTCGTCGTCGGGTGGGAACCCACGGGACGAACTCGCAGAGGACCTGCAAAGCGACGCGTTCTCCCGCATCCTTTGAAAACCACAAAAAGCGAAACGGCAAACGCGGGGTTGAGCAGTCAAACTTTTGGATTTGGTTGTTACACGAAACGAATTCATTTTTAGCTTTTTGTGTAACACAACCCTTTCGCCGGGACCACCTCCTTCGCCGAAGCAAATGTTCTCCGGTTTGAGGACAACTTTGGCCGCCCGACATAAAAGTGAACGGGTTTGGGTTTTGGCCAGCAGCGAAAATGCCTCTTATACATATGCGACCAAGACACGATACAGAACAGAAATTCGAGAATGGAACGATGGGATGTGGAACACAAACGTTGATTTTTGGGTTTACAACAAAACAACAAACGAGGACAGAGATGCGCGGGGCGTCTGCTGCAAAATTTTATGAAAGTGTGCGCAAAAAGAGAAACGGGCAAGGGAGGGTTGAGACTGCGCGGTGACAAAGTCGAGACACTTCATGTTGTTTGTGACTTGTTTGAAAAACGTGCGTGCGCGCATTGGGCGGAGAGACATCCGCCTAACTCTTTTTGCGAGCGGGGGTGGGGGCGCCGGCGAACACATAAAAGGACACCCCACCACCCTCCGTCTCGACGTTCGTCCGCAACTTCTATCGGCGTCAAATAGACTCTAACAAAATAGACACATACACATAAACATATAACGCAACTATGAAAATCTCGGCCCTCACCCTCGCCGCATTCGTCCCGTCCGCGCTGTCTCACGGATGGGTCAACGTTCCTCCCACTCGGTACGTACTCACCTCTCCTTTACTTATTGCCTTCCCTTGCACCTCGCTCTAACCTCACTTCACTTACCAGCGGTGAAGTCCGATACGGCCAATCGAACGAACGCGGATTCCCCATCGGGATGAAATCCACTTGCACGTCCCTCCCGCCCCGCGCACCGACGACCATCTCCCCCGGTCCGTTGACCATCAGGTTGCAGTTTAACGATGGTGCGAACCATGTCGGGATGTGTACGGTGTTTATTGCCGATCAGAGTGGGAATAACAGGAAGAAGGTACGGGTTATTTGTATTAAAAAAACGCAAGGGAGAGATGGCTGATAAAGTAAACACCAGATCGGCGAACTCAACAACTGCGCTCGATCCCTCCACCCCGGTCCCGGCAACAAAGGCGACGCCCCCATCCCCGCCGAAATGACCGTCAACGTCCCCGCCTCCGGGTGCGGCCAAAAGAACTGCATGCTGTTCTGGACACTCGCCGCAACCCACATTTCTACCACCAACCCGGAGATTTACGACGATTGTATGGATGTGACTATTTCTGGTGGTGGGTCTAACCCCCCGCCTCCGCCTCCGCCGAACAACCCGCCTCCGAGCAACCCTCCCCCGTCGAACGGTGGTGGCAACTGTGGGGCGGCGTGGAGCAAGTGTGGTGGGAAGGGGTTCACGGGTCCGACGTGCTGCACTAGCGGGTACAAGTGCGCAAGGCAGGATGAGTGGTACTCGCAGTGCATTCCTAACTAAAAAGGGAGGGTGTGAGTCGTGGGAAGAGCAGTGTGAGTCGTGGGAAGAGCAGTGTGAGTGGTGGGATAGAGTAGTGTTTTCCAGACGGTGATTCCTTTTGTATGTGAAAGTGTGTGGGAAGGCGGGATCCTCCCTGATTCATTGATTTGTCGTTGTCGGAAGCGTTGTAGTCTATGCAGTTATGTAGAGTACTTTTGAGCTGCAACCTATAGTGCCCTCTATAGTAGTAGTACGGTACGAGGCCAAGGAATAAATGGACCATTTGTTTGGCCAAGTGTTATTGAATGAGCGGGGATTTTATGTCGTGGTGCAATAGGTATCGGCTCGCAGACGCTTTTATGTGTTCGAGGAGTCTGGCTTCTGAAGGAACAGAACAAACCCGTCCAGAGCCGGATTCGCGTCGTACAGCGGTTTACATTTCCAACCCAAATCACTGCTCTGGGATAACGAGAGGTAAATCGTCAAGCGTTTCGCATCACTGCTTGTTCGCCCTGAAAGTCTGCTTGAGAGAGCCAATTGAAATCGTCCGCCATCACCGCCAACGTTAACAGCGAGAACGGGTTCGTGTATTATTACCGACCTTTAGGAACACACTATGGCGGCCTGATGTGGCCGCGACTGTACGTACTATTTGGACACCGCGTAGTGCCAGAAAAATGCACGAAAAATTGACGACGGTCGCGTTCTTTTGAGGGAGAACCCAACGACAAAGCCGGTAATGGTTTTAACCCATGGCTGTTGCTACAGGTCGTGTGAGATGTGCAATACCATCGTTTTCGAACGGCGTCCAGTTAATCAAGCTGGCCGCCAGTGCGCGACCTCAACCGCTGCCGCTCGGAATTCCCGGTCATTCCCATTTTTTTTTTGTTACTCAGGCGTGGAATGCGTCTAAAGCGTAGGGCTTCCCATGTTACGGCAGTCACTTCAGGAAAAAAAGTAAACTCTCAATGTTGTGTGCGCTGCAATCGACCACTTCCGGCTCCCATTTTGCATGACAGCGTCCCACGGTTTGAGACGCATACCAAAAGTACTATTACCATGCCCCTTGTCATGCGGTTCAATCGACCACCTTAACCTATATGAACCCCCACCTGTTGAGGTTAAGAGCCGAAGCCTCATCCCGAGAACGAGTGCTGGCGGTAGAAGGATTGGTCTACCGTAGAACTAAAAAACATATGGACGATTTCCATATCCATTCCATGGCTTTGACATCAAGTGTTGTTTCCATGTTTCGGCGCCACACACAAAAAATCCGGTGTCGGCGATCACACATGCAAGTTCATTGGACATCCAACTCAACCTCTCCGCATTTGACGGACAACTGAATGACCAACGCTACCACGCTCAGGAAGGTGCGGTACTTATCAAATAGGTGCCCATTTCAAATGTACCGGTGCACACACCCCACAGTGGCAGCATGACCCACCAAGGTTTGCTCAATTATTTTGGGTCACTGTGAAAATTGGTGGGCCGCATATAGACAGATACGCAGATACGCAATGTCGGGCTATGATCTCTGTTTCGCTGCAAAACGAACGCATTGGGAGACGGCGGGTATGGAAATAAAACAGGGAGAGAAGGCAAATGCGCGAGGATACGATACAATGTCAACGGCGGATACCCCAGTTGTTGCGACGTTGACGGGCATTGATCAGTCCGGTTGCCTTCCTTTCTTTCCCTCGTAACGTTTCGTCTTGTTATGAACACTGTGCACTGTTCCGTGTTAATTCCTTTTTGTTCGATACTGTAGGTGGTCGTCTCCAGGCATTCGCGTATTCTTCTGGTTGGAGGGTGTTTGTCGAAAGAACAAATGGCAGTGAACGCGTCTCCGCAT
>JADGKA010000828.1:0-13861 GCA_027604605.1 Borealophlyctis nickersoniae
GGGGTAGGGTGATGTGTTTTGAAATTTTTTTGGCCTGTTTACGATTCAAATATTATAGTTCCATGGTCATTCAAAACGGTATCATATATACATCTGTTAGGTGCGCTGTGTGATAACCCGTCCGCTATTTTCCGCGTATGGCTTCGAGCAATGAATGTACAGCGGCCAAAGCGCGATTAACACTGGACGTGGGATGTGGGATGTCAGCTTGAGGAACAATTTGCTACATAGGCGGTCATTGTGGGCGGAAAATTCATTTTTTCTCCCAGGGTACGACCGCTTGGCGCCGCAAAGCTCATGCCTCCAGTGCCTGCCTACGGCCAGCATTTGCGGTTGTGCCTTCCATTTTACCATTGTCCCGACGTCTCAATGAGAGTGTATACATTGGTATCAAACGTGGTTCTGTTTGCGAGTCTGTTGGGCTCCATTCACTGTGAACTCATTTTCACCAAGTCAAAATTTTTTTGTCCCTTGGGCAACGCACATGTTGGGTATCCAAAGTCACAACACATCGACGTTGGTATAATATATGGCATCTTTATGCTTCTCGACACGGGTTACTTCCACTATTATCTACCAAGTTTTGTCATTTGAATCAATTACGGTGCAACCTTGGGCTTTTGAAACTCAAGGTGAACAATCGAAATTATCTGCGACACCAATATATGGCCCAGACGCCATGAAGGGTACTACATCGGTTGTTGTGGCTGTTTAATATTTTTTTGCGTTCGCGTCACCAAACCAAATGTCGAATCGGGCAATGAGTTGCCCTACTATGCAATGTGAGGCCGCAAAGTGCGCAGTCGGGACAAGGAGTGGTATTCATCCACGCGTCATTTGAGAATCGGCCTTTGTACTGGCGCGCGGCACCTTGCCTGTACATATCGCCATTCGCGTCCTGACCAGGAGGAAATCCGGACAATTTGCGGGGTTCTGCGACCAGGAGACACGGCGCTCAAATTCTCCTGCTTAGACATTAATTTTTGATTCTAGATCGCTCCTTTTTTCTCCACATAAACAACAGTTTCACGCCTAACCCAGTTTTCCATTACATTCAGAGTAACAACGCGTTGATATACGACAGCAAAGTGACGCCGTGCTTGCCCAAACTGTGCCGTGGACAGACACGCACAATTGGCGTTCACCACTCCGAAAGTCCTTTTTTTGCCGTAATCTGCTCACTTACAGTTGAGGTTGTTTCCTCTGAGCGTCATTTTTAATGAACTGGGGCTGATATCCTGCTACTGCGTGAGTGAAGGCCGTGCCAAGTGTTGTCGCGCAGTTGCGTCGCTTGCGGTGTCCCCAGTGATTGTAGCCAATTGGAAAATCTTTTTTGCTCCTGGATTACTGGTACCAAACTGATCAGTTTTCTACACCACCCCATCGTATGAATTTAAACGAAACAAGGATGTTTGTAACCAATCAAATTGTCCTGGCCTTTCCATCCCTCCCAGGGCGTTTCGAACTCAGAAGGGACTTATTTTTCTTCCAGCACTTTCAGTAAAGATGATTTGCATTGCGTACGCCAAGCTTATTTGGTATTCCCTTTCTGATTGAATTTGCTCCATTTCCTCCTAGTGCGGTGCCTTACCATTTGTGCCTGAATCCTGACCGGAGAAAGGATCACATGTAGCCCTTTTCGACCACCCAACTCAAAACCAATTTGATGTGGTATTTCGCAGTCTCGATCCACCACTTCGTTTATAAGAAAATTGGTCGTCAATATAGCGCGGTTGACCTCTCTTGCGGGCGGTAATAAAAAGTGTTGCAGGGAACTTGCGACGATTTATTGCGGATACCCGGATACCCATTGGCATAACGCGCATAATAACGGGCATAACTCTGGGGCGACCTGCTTGCAAACGCGCCTTCTTTTGAACCTTCTTTCCGTTTCAAGTCGAGAAGTCCCTTTGACACTTTGCAATGGGAGTGTCCTCAGCTCATAATATCATTACTACCATTACAACCACCACTATTACCACTACCACTGTAGCCAGTGCAAAGACCGCATATTGACAATACATACCACACCGCTACAAGTGGAAACGGCCATCTATTGTCTCCCCGTGTCGCCCTCGCCATGGAACACCCGCAAACGGAGGTATGTCTGCCTAGCACCACTCTCAGTCTAGAGCCCCATACTCAGGTTACTCACTGCGACTCAAATGTCACGACCACTACCAGGATACCAAACTCGCACCAGCAACCAGCCCGTCTGGCCCGTCGGGTTGGTCTCGCAGATTCTTCCCACGAGCTTCAATGCTGTTATTCGATTCTTCCCACGCTACCCACCCTCCAGCTGCAGCTGAATCTTCTCCTTCTTCTCGCTCTCCCACCACCACTGCTGTATCAGTATCAGATGGTCGCCTGAGACTCGCAAAACTCGCTGGATGGCAGTTTGCTGAACTCGCCAGTCAGGTCGTAGCAGAGGTCGATAAGAGGAATAATAGTAACACGGCCGCGGAAGGGAAAGAGAAGCATGGAGGAAACGAGGAGGCGGAGAGAGGAGGAAAGCGTATGATGATTGGTGCGGCGCTCAAAGGAGGTGCTGCGAGAATGTTGGCGGTGAGTTACGCGAACGAAGCGAGCGTGTATTTTTTTGGCGAGGGAAGCGATGGGCTCTGCCAACTTGGGGTTAGACTCGAGGCTCGCATCAGCTCACCCTCGAGTCTAACCACGAGTTGGCTACGGATTTGCGCTAGCAAAGCCAAATGGATCGGACGTGGTTTCACCACTCATCAGACATACAAAGCATACCGGACCCGTATCCACAACTCATCACGCTTATCCCTTTCCCACAAATTCGACAGCATACCGCTCTTGCTTCGGGGTCATCATCGTCGTCATCGTCGGCGAACGGTGGAGCCGTGCCTGCTCAGGCATCAGCAAGAGTGAAATGTATGAGTCCGCAACAGTTGGACCAGTTGGCCGCCGACGTGGAGGCAGAAGCGGAACGACGATATCCCGACTTGGGTATTACTCTGGCCGGCACGCGACGGCATTCTCTCATTTCGCGCAAGAGCGGGGATAGCTTGTCCTCGTCGGGCAACGACGAACCTCCTCCTGCCGTCCCATCCATTCCACCAGCCACGAAAGAACTCCATAAATCCCGCCGCGAATCCCGCTTCCGCTTTCCAAAGTTTTCATCGAAATCATCCACCCACCAGCAGGATGCTCCACCATCACCATCGGACCACCCGCACCCTCCCTCCCTCACCTCCCGCATCTCATCCCTCTACCCAGGCAACAAATTCAGACCGCGCTCTCTATCCGCTCCTCATATCACTCCGCACCCTCCAATCGTCGTGCCACCTCCTCACACCTTACCCACACCCCCGTCGTCACCCTCTCCCGGCCGCCGTCCCACGAGCAATTCGCAGACGCGCGAAATGATTGTTAATTTGGATGACGTGCAGTTTTGGAAACTGTACGCCGATTGCGTGGATGAAATGGCGAGAAGAAAAGTGTTGGACGGCAGCGGTGGTGATGTATCGTCTGGGTCTGGTGCGACCGCAACGCCGGGCGCAAACGTATCCTCACCAGCCGGCTTTCAAACGTCGGCGGGCATCGGGGCGGCGGTGGTACCACAGACCCAGGTGTTCTCCAAGTTGGACGAAACAGAGTTGGCCGGGTTGCACGCGATTGTGGAGGCGGAAGCGGCGAAAAGGAGGGAGAAGGAACGGCCGAAACGAAAGACGACGTTGTTGTGGGATACTGTGGATGGCGAGGAGGAAGAAGATGGTGGGGAAGGTGCAGAGGGGAAGAATGGGTGGAGTGCCGGTGGGAAGGTTGAGGAGGCGGTTGCGGAGGACGGTGTGAAGGCAGAGTCAGGTAGTGCGGCTGGGCAAGTTGAAACGGCATCAGATGCGCCGAGTGACAAAGGACCGGAAGAAAAGAACACCGAACCCCCCACTCCTTCTTCGACCGGTTCGTCAGTCGCCTTTAAATCAGAAAAACCGAACCCATCTCCAGTACCGTCGACATCACCACCGCAACCGATCCGCACCACCCTCCGCCTCTCCATCCACCCAGGACCACACTCAGCCCTCCCAACTCTCGAAACAACACACTTGACCACCTCCCCCGCAGCCACTGACCATCTCGACGACCCCGCATACGATATATTCGACGACTACTCCTCGCTTCCTTCACCGTCCACACCTACGCCACCGAACCGCGTGTCTTCGTTATTCGAAAAGTTGATTCCGCCGCCGCGGTCGAGTAGTGTTGCAAGCAGTCATGCGGAACGAAAGAAGGATATCGGTGAAGCGGTGGGCGGGAGGTCAGTTCATCAAGGGGTACTGCTGGACGACACACCCAAGGTTTCACCCGCTGCTGAACCCGTCACCATCAAATCCCCCGTCCGGTCTACACCCCCACCACCACCACACGCATTAACCCACGCCCCCTCGCGCCGCTCGTCCTCATCATCCACCCACCCACCTTCTTCCTCCTCACCGTCACCCGACCCAGACGCAGAAACAAAGCACCGCGAAAAAGTCCGTGGCGTGTTACGCGAGTTGACGGTTCCGCAGTTGGTAGCTGCCGTACGGGATTTAATTGGCGAGGTTGCGAGACGAAAAAGTGGGCAGGGTTGTCTCACAACCGCTCGTGAAGGTAAGCTATCCCCCCCCCCGCACTTCCACACCCTTGTCTGTCTTTCTTGTACTCACCCGACGCGTCTTTCTTTTTACAGCCACGTCTCCTCCACGCACCCTCCCAAACTTGCTCAGTCACCTCCCCTACTCGCGTTTGGAAGTGTTGTGTGAGGATGTCAAGAGTGAAGCTAAGCGGCGTGGGGTTAGTGTTTAGAAGATATATGTAGCATGGTGTATGTGTGCGTTTTGCAGGTTTTTTTTAGGTACCACTATTTTTGAGGGGTGTGGTTGCTTTTGTATATTATTTTTGGTGCGGTTTAGTTTGCGTGTTTTGTTTTTTGCGTGAGAGAGGGCGTGGAATGGGCAGGAAATATAAAGATGTATTATCGTTGTTGGTCGTGGAAGGAGAAGCGGTCGTGGAAGGAGAAGCGGCATACCTGCTGGATTTGAGATACGGACGATTGAGCCCGCGTGGTTTCCTTGATCATCAGCAGTATGTTGTTTTTTGTTTTGGTTTGGTTTGGTTTGGTTTGTTTCTTGGCATCGGAAATAAAGATTGGGGCGAATTGCGCAGTTCCGCGTGAATGGCCCTTAGCTTGAGTTGAAGCAGGCTTAGCACGGGAGAAGATCCAGTGAATTGTTGGTGGGCGCCTTTCGCCGGAGCGATCATCCCTTGTTCCCCTGCATCACTCAGCTTTTTTTCTCCTGGACTTGATCAGGGCAAACTAATCATTTTTTGGCCAAACCCAGTTTGCCATTACATCCAATTGATAGAACTTTGATGTCCTGCCGGAAAATGTGACGCCATGCCAAACTGGGCAGTAGGCAGACACGCACAACCCGCGTTCCCTACTGTTAGAGTTCTGCAACGGTTTTTTTTTGCCCTATTTTACTAGACTCGAAGCTGACATTATTCGCTGCAGCTCCATCCCACCTTCAACGGCCCTTGAGGTCTTACCGCCTAAGTGAAGACCGTACCAAATGTTGCGCGCAGTTCCGTCGCCCGTGGCACGACGGGCTGACTGTCCTAGTCCGAAGTGGGGTACCTTTTTTTTGCTAGCTGGTTCACTGGCACCAAATTGGATCAGTTTTCGGGCACCACCACCCCATTAGGCGGATCATCGCTGTTTGTGAACCATCAAATTATCCTGCCAATTTCAATTGCGCAGCCAGGTGTCCTTCCATACCACGGAGTCTTAAACTCACAAAACTTTTTTCTCCTAGCTTCTTACAATCCAAAAGTGATTTGCATGGCGTATAGCCACGCCTATTGGATATCCATTTTCAGAACAAAGCAGTTCAATCTCCTCCTTAGGTGCATTTATGCAGAAATTCTGACTGCCATTTTCCTACCCGCTCACACCAATTCAATATGGTTTTGCTCCAGTGCCATTCCGCCACTTTATTCGAAAAAAAAGTTGAGTCCCAATATACCATCATACCAACCGAAATGGCATTATGCCAAATGCAGTCCGGACTCCCAACCGCTGAACAGAGAACATATAAGGGCTCATCCCTACTGCATTCACTGCATACTGGAATCGGAGAACGATATTATTTCCACACCCTTGACATTTTCACACCCTGAGACCCTGCCACCTGTGCAAGAGTTGAAAATACGGAGCAAAGGTCAGGATTTGATATTTGCATGGGTATCCAGCACCATTTTTTCGCCCAGTTCCGGTTAGCGCACCAAGAACTGGTCAAGCAAAGCTTCCAAGGTTCAAGCAGCTGCACCCATTGCATGAACACAAAGCGTGTTGAACTAATCAATGGGTTATTGCAGGCAAATGAACCAACTGTGAATTAGGCTGCCAATTGTGGAGTACAACTGCCGCTTGTGGGGGGGATCAATTTGCGTTTATGGCGTGGATATTTTTTTCCATGAGAACAGGCTCGCACTCTACAGGCCAGCAAAAAAATAAGGAGGTTTCACCGTATGCTGGGATGCACCACCACACCTCCCATGCCGCTGCTGGTGCTGCTGCAGTCCTAGCCGTCCCTGATACCATTTTGCGCAGCAAAACACTGCCCGGTATCCTGCACTGGATGACACGCGCGGAAACTCGATGGAAGGGACATCGGCACCACAATAGGAGTTGGCGCATGCATTTTTCTGCCTTGGGATGGATGCATTTTTTGTGCCTAGGGAGGGAGCAACAGGAGACATCTTTTCAGGAACTTGTGAGCAAAAAAACGTACAGCGCGATCACCTCCGCGAATTGGTACCGAGTCTTCCTTTGCCAAAACTCGGTCCCAATCTGGACGGATGACCAATTTCGGCCAAAGAGTAGTAAATAGCTGCATGTAAACATAAAACAGCAAAGTAATTTAATGTGCGCATAGTCCTTGCAGCTGGGTCGCCTGGTAAATCGGCGTTTTCAGGTCGCCCTTGTAAGTCTCATTTGGTGCATTTATCAGGCATCGAGGATCGCGAATAGTCAGTGGTTTGAAGGGTTGGCCAAATGGAACCATCAAGAAACGAAAAACATGCACTTGTCGATAAATGCTCTCCCCCAAGATATTTCAAAGCTTAACCCAATGGGTGCGGCACCAAGTCGCGACGTTAAAATGCCCCGAACTTTCACTGAAATTGTCAAATTAAAGCCTTTCAATTGAATTTACACACAAATTCTCAAACATTTCGATGTGACCACACTTTTAAGACCTTCAGGCGTCGAGCCGCCCACTTAACGAGGCGATTCGGAGGCCTTCCTCCTCGGGGAGGGCGACCTGCCACGACCGCGAGGAGACTCGGACCTGCGGTCACGACGAGGAGGTGACCTGTCACGGTGGCGTGGGCTGGGACTGCGGCTGTCATCGCGTTTCCTGTCCTGTAGGGAGGGTCAGTTTTCGTATCCCACAAAAGGTGCTGGATGGAAAATGTCGGAATATATTACCTCTTTTACGCTCAAAATCTCACCCTGGTACTCGGTCTTGTCAAACATTTTGATGGCGTCGTCTACGCCCACGGAGCTCGAAAACTCGACGATTCTAAAAGAAACCATTATTGGAACCCCGCTGCCGCAAAGATGCTCAAAGGGATGTATTGACCATACCCAACTCCGTCGCGACCCATGTCAGTGTAGGTAACTTCACCGGCCTTGCGCATCAAATCTTTCAAGTCCTGTTAACGAGGGCCAGGTGTCGTCGGAGCCGTTAGTCACAGAAATTCATCGCTCGGGTAGCGTCGAGTGGGGACGGACGACCCACAAAGAAGGGGAAGGATCGCACATTCAGAGGAGGAACAGCATCGCAACCCGCGGCCCATGTGCCAGAGAGAGAGTATTGTTCCCGTCCTCCGATAACCAAGTGCAGACGTTCCAAGATCCTTCCAAAGAAAGCAGAGAGACGCCCAAAGCTCCCGACGAGACAGAGAGAGCAGCCCAAGAAGACAGAGAAGAGGTGCAAGCTCCCTTATAGCCATTGACTCCTTTTACGTTTCCAACGTCGGAAGCCGGCAGATCCAACCCAAAATGGCAGAGAGAGTGTCCCACTGATATTTTCATGGTCTCTTTTTAAGGCGTTCTTCAATTTGCCAACTTCCCACCCCACCGACACTCTATGCCAAGTCGACGCGACAAATGATTGCCTTGCTTACCTGCCACGACGTCCTTGGGGGAAGGTTGCTCACAAGAACTCTGTAGTTGGTGCGAACGGACCTCAAACGAGGGGGCGGGCTGCGAGAGCTGCGACGCCAGTGGTCTGATCCGCGGCGGCGGGGGCTGTAGTCGCGGCCACGCATCGGCGCCCCTTGTTGACGAGCGGGTTCGACAATGAGCCTAAATGGTTCAATACCGACATCAGGATATGAATATCAAGTTCTAAGCAACAGGAATTTCCAGTTCAAAGATACAATCGCCCGGTATCCCATTTTGAGCGCCGGTTAGGGCGTTGGATACAGCAAAATGTTGAAGACGATGGCGGACAAACGACGAGCCCATTGACGCCTCTCAATCCACCGTCATTCAGCTCCCTCCCGCAATACTATAAAATGTTTGCGCTCACCTCTCACCCAGGAACTTGTCTCCGTCCAAACTTTTGACGCAATCTCTTGCATCCCTGTCGTCCTCGAATTCGACGAAAGCGAAGCCGCTCAGGAGACGAATGTCCCTGACGGGCCCGAATTCACGAGCGAGCTTCTGAACCTCCCTTTCGGTACAGTCCCGGGGAAGTTTGCCTGGAGAAGGGAAAGATGGAAGTCAACGATCAAAGTGGTTGATCTCTTGGTCAGCAAAGCATGTCCTCTCGGGATCGAGAAAAGCTGCGTCCTGGAACCTGCTCCTGCAAGACTAGCAAGAGAAGATCTGCTCCGCCCACTGTCCTTTGCAATAGTGCCTCATACCTATGTAAACACGAGTGTACATCATTGCTGCTGGATTAAGTAGGTAGGGTTTTTTTCACTTCCTTTGCTTCAAGCAAGCAGATGGAAGCTGGTTGACGAAGTTGGGTGGTTGTGTCACCTATTCCGTTTAATTAAATCCTGGGTGGCACACGGATGCGCAGTGCTTGGAGAACAAGGCCGCGGCCCCTTGAAACCCCCCGTTTCCGCGCCAATTTTGACACCTTCATTGCCTTGACATTGCGAATTGCCGTGGGAAACCCAAGTTGGCAGCCACCAGCCGACGGGCCTTTGCAGAAGAAGTGGTCTCCGTGTTGTACATGTATAAGATAGACCCCTGTGTGTAGTGCTCAGGCTACAATATACTGCTCTCACTCTGTTTGCCCAACGTTGACAAGCGACGATGCTGCGAGCAGAGTCGCCCGATACCGACCAAGAAGGCTCATCCTCTACATATAGCGCTCCCCCTGTAAAAGAACAACCGTCCAGTACGCTTTATGACCTAATGACCAGTCGTTCCACTTTGTAGGTTTTCAGGAGAGCCCTGTGTGCTTGCGTCGTGGGTCGAAGAGCAGCTCTGATACAATCCCTTGCATAAACTTCATACACGCAACAGCATACGGCGAGATCGCCCGGGTTACACGCCCATAGTCTCCCACCGAATTCCGCCCTCTCAACCCCTGTTACCGCATGCTCGTCGCGCTTCTCAAACCTCAAACTACGGTGCCATACCTCCGCCTCCTGTTAGCCTGACGGAGACTCGAACGATCTCTTCTTCTTCTTTTTCTTCCTCTACTTCCTCTTCCTATCCAGGGTCCGTTGAAAATGAACCTGGTTAGTATGGTGAAGCGCGGAGCAGGAGCGAAAACAAATTGTCATTTTTCCCAAGGTCCGCATGGGGGGCATTAACAATCTGATGCATGCATCCATATTCACATGATCTTTCCCAACCACTCAAACTTTCAGAACCTTCCACAGACCGCGCGTGTTCTGAATGTAAATTGCACTCTCGCCCATGTCCCCAATGCGCTCGTCTGCTCTTTGACCCCTCTCCAGCTTCAATTGTCACTTCTTTACCATCTTCACCCCACACCACTGACTCCCTCCTCGCAACCCCTCGGCCACGACCCCAAACACTACGTTCGCCCCTCACGCCCCTCTGGTCGCGTCGGAGTGGTTTCTACGATGATATAATCGTGAACGGTGACAAGGAAGAAATGAACAATGGAATGAGAGTTTGGTACGAGGATTACACCACCATTGGTATGTTTTGCCGGAAGATGCCGAAACGAAAACTATGCACCTAATTGATACACTGGTTCGCTTAGACTGGATCCATGACCATGTCAAGGAACGCGTTCGCTTACGGGCTCTACGACGGATCAAGGGATTCAAAGGATGGCTTTACAATTCGTTCGACGCAGCTCAAGCATGGATTTTGCTTCTCCTGATTGGTTGGTGTATTTTCGCACCCATCTAGTGTTTGCAATTCCCACCCACCTTTAAATCGGAACAGGCTTCGTGTGTGGCGCTATAGCCTCATTCATCGACGTCTCATACATCTACCTTTCCGACCTACGCTACGGCTATTGCGCCCGCGACATTTGGCTAAATCATTCCCGATGCTGTCCGGACTCAACGCCTCACAGTAAGCACACCAGCGGCGTATTCTAAGGCATTTCGGCCATTTACCAACATGTCAACTTTGCAGAATCCCCTTGCACAGACTGGACCAGCTGGCCAGACCACTTTTCCATCCCTGTGACATCACCCTACTCTGCCCTTTTCTCACAAACGAGCTACGTCCTCATAGGCGCCGTCTTTGCATTCCTGTCGGCATCGTTAGTCTACCTCGCCGGCGCACCGCTCTCCAAATCCCCCATTCGGCGCGCATCAGTGACTGCTGACACCCCCCCATTCCCGTCGATGGCTCGAGAAGGGAGTGAGGCGCGGAAGTGTGTGTACCATGCCGCCGGCAGCGGGATCCCCGAAGTGAAAACAATTTTGAGCGGGTTTGTGATTAGAGGGTTTTTGGGGATTAAGACTTTGTGGGTCAAGACTTTGGCTTTGGTACGGTTTGCTGCGACATTTCGCCAGGCTTGAGTTTGTTATTCTGTCTCAATTGGCTGATAATGACAATCTTGGAAATAGATCCTATCAGTCGCTTCCGGTCTTGTTGTAGGACAACAAGGCCCCTTGATCCACATTGCCTGCTGTGCGGGCAACGTGCTATCCCGACTATTTCCCAAATATGCTCGAAACGATGGTAAGACTAACTTAATGCCTCGCGGAAAATATTGTCCTTCCTCACCCGACCTTCTCAATCTTTTTCAAGGCAAACGCCGCGAAATCCTCAGCGCAGCAGCGTCAGCCGGAGTCTCAGTGGCCTTTGGCGCTCCGATCGGTGGGGTGCTCTTTTCGCTCGAAGAAGTATCGTATTATTTCCCGCTGAAGACGCTTTGGAGGAGTTTCTTTTGTGCGTTGATTGCGGCTATTACGTTGAAGGTACCTTCGGACTTGATTTGCAGTCGCAAGATATCTGGAATGCGAGATTTACGAATCTTCTCCGATTTTCAGATGTTTAACCCACTCGGATCCGGGAAATTGGTGTTATTCCAAGTATCTTACGATGGGGACTGGCATGCCTTTGAGCTCGTCCCCTTTATGGTTCTCGGCGTGTTGGGCGTAAGGATCCAGTTTCCTAAGTGATTTTTTTGCCGGATGCGGCGCTAACATCCGCATTTTGGCAGGGCTTGTACGGTCATCTCTTTATCGCTGCCACGACATTATGGACGCGGGTTCGAGAACGGACGCCGATTGGGCGGCATCCTGTGTGGGAGGTGGTGGGTGTGGCTGTTTTGACCGGGGTGTTTGGGTACGGGAATCACTATACCAGGTGCGTGTTTCCATTGTGGCGTTTTATGCATCAAAAGTAAGGTGACTAATCCGATTTGGATGACAGAATGGGGAGTTCCGAACTGGTGGGTATATTGTTTGGCGAATGTAAGGATGAAGCGGATTTGGAAGGGTTGTGCCGGTACGTTTTGGTCATTCCCGGACTGTCCTCAGATGTTCGGTGGTATTGAATTCCCCCTCCTTAGACCGTCCATTGCCCTCACCCACCTCCTCCTCCGAACCCTCCTCACAAAAACCCTCCTCACTCTCCTCACCTTCGGCCTCAAAATCCCGGGCGGTATTTTCATCCCCTCGATGGCTGTTGGGGCTTGTGCGGGGAGGTTGATGGGGTTGGGCGTGAAAGCGGCGACTGAGATGTATTCCGACCATTGGGCGTTTGCTGCTTGTGGGAGGATAGAAGCCGGGAAGGAGTGTGTGATACCGGGGGTGTATGCAATGGTGGGCGCTGTTGCGGCTTTGAGTGGAGTTACGAGGATGACTGGTGGGTCGCATCTCTCGTCCATTTCGAATCAAAACATGCGACATACTAACTGTCACTTAACAGTGTCACTGACAATCATCCTGTTCGAACTCACAAACTCCCTCCTCTACGTCCTCCCCCTCATGTTCACCATCCTCGTATCCAAATTCACCGGCGACGCGCTCTCCAAAAACGGGCTCTACGACACGGTGATTGAGCGCAGCGGACACCCGTATTTGGATGCAAAGAGGATATTTGCGGGGACGGGTGGGGAAAAGAGGTTGGAGGATGTGTTGGAGAAGCCGAGGGCGGTGGTGAGGTGTGGGAGGGTGTATGCGGTGGAGGAAATTGAGGGGATGTTGGGTGAGTGTGTTTCGTTGTGGGTTTGTGGCAAGATATTTTCTTGAAGGAGGCTACTAAACTTGTTTGTGGATGTAGCGGTGATGGGACACAGTCGCGACGGAGGGTTTCCCGTCCTTGAAGGTGACCTCTTAGTCGGCTACGTCGGCTGCACGGAGCTGCAACATGCCCTAGGTACCTTTCCCATTACCTTCGTTGCCCTATCGAGTTGGTACTAACCCCTACCCGCAGACACGACAAAAACCTCACCCAATCCATTCTCCCCCATCACATTCCGCCGCGCCCCTCCTCGCTGGTCCCTTGCCGAATGCGACCCGTCGGTTGGATGTATCGTCACACCGAAACCGGAGGGCGTCGGGGAGGGTGTGCATGATTTTACACCGTGGATGGATCAGGTACGTTCATTCCCCCAGCCGGTCCTTACCTTCCCTAACCCGAGTTACTAACTGATTCCATATTTTCATATGTAAATCCAGGCACCCCTCTCAGTCCCCGACACAGCACCCCTCGACCTCGTCGCCGAACTCTTTGTCAAACTAGGTGTGAAGATGCTTTGTGTTGTACGGGATGGGAGGCTGGTTGGGGTGGTGAATAAGAAGCGGCTGGTGGCGGTTTTGAGGGGGAGGGATGAGGGTGGACTGTAAAGTGTACTGTAGGTTAGGGTTGGAGGAAAGGACTGTAGGTTGTATATATCTCTTATGTAGGAATTTGTGTAAATATCAATGGACGGTGTGGGGACCTGTTCATATAATCTGAATTGTTTAGGGTTTAGAGGCAGGCATTCCTAGGAAACGTACGGACAGATTCCAAAGCAACTTGTGTGAGATGACTTTCCGAAACGGAGGCCGGCCCACAAACACGAATACGCGCGCAAAAAGAAGTGAAGCCATGCATATGAATTGATACGAACCGAAAACACCCAAAAATGCCAATGCGCAGTTGTCACAAACTACCACCCCACATTTCCCTGCTCGAAAAACCACAACACCAACAAACCCCCACTCACTCCTCCACGCCCACATTCCCCTTTTGATTCCTCCTAACCCACGCTTTCCAATGCATCTGACAAGTGCTCGCGTCGCGCGTCCCGACTTGCGCCGCCACCTCCCCCCATTTGCCGACAAAGAGGGACTGGATGGCAGTCCAGAAGAGGGCTTCTTCGGCGGGTGTCCAGGGGGTGCGGGG
>JADGKA010000829.1:0-13848 GCA_027604605.1 Borealophlyctis nickersoniae
ACAAAAAATAGAGTGCGGCGGCTTTGATCATAGAAAAGCGGGAAACCCACCCCCTTTCTTCTTAGAGAGAGAGTCCGTACGCGTTGGATTTATAGGAGTGGCAGTTTTCAAATGAAGGAAGCAACGGCAACCACGAGTGTCATTGCAAAGCCAGCCATCACCGTCCGGTGTGTGGTGGATGATGCAATTGCACCGTTCTGGTTCGTTTGCGATGTTCCGTTGTTGGTGCCTGTGGGAGCGGTGGTGGTGGTGTTGGATGCGCCGGGGACGGGCTGGTAGTAGTAAGTCTAACAAAACCCAAAATGACGGGTGATGATTATAAGTTTTTGGCGGCGTCCTTGGAAACCCTAACAATTGTGTCCTCACCGCTCCATTATAAACAACATATTTGGTCACCGTCGCCGCAAACTCATCATACTTTTTATCCGCACACAACGCCACTGTATCCCTCACTTCCTGTCTACTTGTCGCGTTAAAACAACTCGTATCGATCGTCCCGTACAGAGGATTCGTGGTCGTGAACCAGTTGGTGCACCCGCACTGGACGTATTGGAGTATGAAGCGGTTGGGGTCCCGCATGGGGGGGTTCACGAGTTGAGCGGCGTCGGATAGGCAGGTTTGTTTGATGGAGTCGGAGGGGCCGACCATTATTGTCTCGCAGGCGTCGCCGGCGGGTTTGGGGCCCGCAGCGACCTGAGCATATGTGGAGGTTGCGAGGAGAGTGAGGGTGGTAATGAAAGCGTTCGCACGGAGCATTGTTTCTGTACTTTTGTTCTGGAAGTCGTTCTTTGTTCCTGGGACTCTTCTACAGCGGAAGGTTCTACGGTATTTATATACGGTCTCAGGATCTTTCGTTCCACGGGCTCCGGACTGGGCTCCGAAACTCCATACGCTTGCGGCACAGTCACCCGGCGTGAGCGGCAAGGTCACTAACTCCGCAGGCTGCCGAAATTGGTGTTTGTTTACAAACCACGGAACCGAAAACTGAAAAACCACGGACTGACGCGTCAAGAGTGTGTTTTCATCAACTCATGAAACGAGGGTTCCGCGGTTGTGCTCCTTTCTTATTGAAACCTCTATGGCATTCACCCTTTTTTTGGTCGATCACTTCGAAGGATATCCGCCAAGCGCGGCGTGCTTTTGATGGTCCAAAATGGTAGCCAAGTGGTTGATATGATGAGATCATGTGCGGGTGCAAAACGTTGATTGAATTCCGTAAGTTTGGTTTAGTTGAACTTATCACGGTTCAGTTTACCTCCAACCCTGTGGGTTACCCCGTGTCTCCTTTTTTCGTTTGCCCATGCCCAGCGAAAACAAAATGAAGGATACGGGTGTGCGCGCGCACTAATATAAGGAGCTGGCACTGATTCCAAAGTGAACTGACGACAGCAGATTTGCGTCAACTTATGCGAGCTCCTTTCCTTTCTTGCTGTAGTCATAATCCACTTATTGACCTTTTTTTGGGCCGAACACCCCGAAGGGTATCCGCCAACCGCTGAAAGTACCCACCACACGCGTTCGTCAAACCGATATTCGGATAAGACCGTCTGATTTACTGCGAGAAAGTCATGCAATTGTGGGTACGCTCTCGTCTACCTGGATTTGCGGACGGTTTTTTTTTTGCGGCGCTTTCTTTCGGCGCTTTTGCTCGCATTTTCAAGAAAAAAAGAAAAGGCGCGTCACCCACCTACGCCTGGAAGGCGTCGGTAGTGGAACGCATTACCGAGACTAACAATCCAATTCGCAACATCGTTACAATCAAAGCTGCGCGGAATGGCATCGGACTCCCGATGACCCAATTCCCAGCCGTCGCTCGCCCACTCTTTTCGTTTACCCATTCTCTGAGACCAACAAAAGTGAGGGGATACGGATTGTGCGTAAATTGCGCGATTAAAAAGTACCTGGCCCTGGATTCCAAAGTCGAACAACGGGAACGTAGTCCCATCAAACATTAAACAAGCTCTTGTTGTCCTCAATTTTGGGGTCTAGCCAAATCGCAGAAAATGGAACGAAAGGAAACCGATAAGGAAGTGACAATATTTCAAATACCCCGCAAGAAAAGCTGAGAAGGAAACTGCCTAGGGAGAAGAAACTTGTGTACGTATGTGCCACCGAAACAGACGTATACATGTGGTTGATAAGTGTAGCGAAAACCATTTTTTTCGGCGTCGAAAGGTATCCCCCAACTGCGCCCTATCGGACGGTAGCAGCACACATGTTCGCCACATGATCTTCTGATCGGGACGTCAGAAACTGTGCGCAGTCGTGGGATACCGGGTGCGTCTCTCGACGGGATAACGATCTTTGTTCAATTTTTTCGGCGCTTTTGCTCGCGCCCTCTGAAAAACGCGCAGGTACTGGGAACACGCAGTGAAGTTACAGTAAATGCGTGCCCCAAGGATCCACGCGATTCGCGATACCGTGCGATTAAAGCAGGGAATCGCACTCCCAGCACACGCAGCCGTGGTTTTTTTTCATTTCCCAACTTGTTCGATAATTGTCCTCCCTGCGCGTCATACATAGTCGAATGGAAAAAAAGTTCGATCTGTGAGAGCGCGCAACCTATTGAACATGGGGGGGGCGGCGGTGCACCAGCCTGTTCATGGGATGCATCACTTACGTATAATTTTGCTCACCGAAATCAGAAATTGAATTGACAACTTTCGCAGAGCCCATTTCGGCCGCTGCTCGCACGGAGAAAACACATCGATGGTCCCCCAGACTATCGCAGTACGGAGAGGGGGCAAAGGTTGGTTGAACTTCATAAGTTCAGTTTACAACCCTCTGGCTTTGACGTCGTCCTCTACTGTCATTTTTTCGTTTACCCATTCCGTTAGAGACAGAAAGCGAAAAAATATGGGTATCAGCTAATAGAAGGACCTGGCGTCAAACCAACGAGGGCGTATTTCCATCGAATGATGAAACAAGCGCTTGTTGTTTCTGCGTTATCCTGATGAGACCTCAATGGGGTGTAGCCGAATTCCGGGAAACGGAATCACAGGGAACCGTAACTTGAGAAAAACCCGCAAGAAAATCCGTAAAGCAAACCTATAGAGTCGGGAGAAGAGACTTGTGTACGTGTGTGTCAACAACACAGACGGTACCGATGTTGGTAACGAAAATAGGCAAAACCATTTTTTTCGCGGCGAAGGGTTTCCGCGAACCGGTACGCCCCAAACATGTTCCGATAAGGCTTCTGAATCTAGTGCAATCAGTGGTGGACCGAGAGCGGAGTGCGGCTCTTGTCCGTGCTGGGAAAGTCCGAATCTCATTTTTTTGGACATTTTTGCCCGCGCTTCTAAGAAAAAGCGTGCAACATGCAGGCCCAGTACCGTCGACGCGCAGTTTGCGACGCACCAAAGATCCTTGTAATTCGCGACACTGTGAGATCGATTAAAACACAGAATCGCATTCTTCCTGAAATTCACTCTTCTTTTAAAAGAGTGTATCGCCAAGAACGATAAGAACGAAGGAGTAAAGAAAGCTAGCTTCTTCATGGCTGGCTGCAACATTGCGTCCTCCCCTTCAGAGGAAGGCAGGAGGTTTGCTGGTACATAAAAGGACCTGGTACCAACTCCAAAGTGGAATAATGAGAGTGTATCTCCATCAACTCATGAAACGAGAGTTTCGGGGTTGTGCTCTTTGAATTCACGGCATCAACCTTTTTTTTTCTGGTCGAAGATGTCGAAAGGTATCCGGCGACTGCGCTCTGTCAAAGGGTACTCATCACACTTTGGCTAACGAATTTTCTGGGGCGGACTTCTGAATCAACTGCGAGCAGTCGCGGGATCATAGGTGCGGCTCTCCTCTGAATCGCGAGTTGGGTTCATTTTTTCAGCGGTTTTGCTCCAGACTTTGAAGATGAAGCGCGTAACATGCACTGGGAGCGCGCGGCAACGTACAAAGGATCTGAGTAATTCGCGTTACCGTGAGATCAAAGCACGGAATCGCCCTAGTCTTGATTGCAAGGTCATTTTTTTGGCGCTTTTGCTCGCGCCTTTTTGGAAAGAAGAAGTGGGCTCCACACTGCGTGAACGCTCCACACTGCGCAAACGTTTAAAGGATCAGTCAAGTTGCGGCAAAGCACCAAAGATTCACGCAATTTGCGATACTGTGAGATGAAAGGCACGGAATCGCACTACAAATGGCAACGTCAGTTTTTTCGGCGCATTTGCTTGCGCCGTTCTGAGAAAGAAGCGGACAGCACGCTACGTGAACGCGTCAAGGGTCTATCAAGTTACAGCAACGCCATTGAAACGTCATTTTTTTGCTTTTGCTCGCGCCTTTTTGCAGGCGGGTGGTGCCACTCCTGCGTGAACGCGTAAAGGATCGCCTATAAAGTTATGGCAACGTACCAACCGATCCATGCAATCGTGATACCGTGAATGCAAGCACGGAATCGCACTACCCTCACGGGCAAGGTCCTTTATTGGCGCTCTTGCTCGCACCTGTTTGAAAAAGAAGCGAGCACCACACTGCATGGACGCGTAAAGGATCTGCCTATCAAGATATGGGCAAGGCACCAAGGATCCACGCAATTTGCGATACTGCGGGATGGAAGCACGGGATCGCACTACCCTCACTTGCAAGGTTTTTTTTTGGCGCTTTTACTCGGCGGGCACCACGCTGCGTGAACGCTTATAGGATCCGGCTATCAAGTTATGGCAACGCATCAGCTGTTGGTTGCGCATTTGGGAAAAAGTGCCTAACATGCCGGCCCAGTACCGTCAATGCGCATTGCTACGCACCAACACAATTCGCGATATCGTGAGATTAGTCAAAACACGGAGTCGCATTCCCATGCCATCTGGGTCCAGCATAGGGCGCTCTCTTTTTTTTGTTCCAATCTATTCCATCTTCTCCTCTCCACCCACAGAAAAAACATTAAACGTCCTCAGAGTATCTCAATATCCAGCAGCTCTTCATGACCGCGACATTGTTAGCCCAACCTTTCAGAGGAAGGCAGGTGGTTTGATCATCATCGGACGCTGACATACAGCTTTTATCATGATGTTATTTTACAATTATTTGGCAAGTTCTACCAGTCAATGCGGAATTTGCATGATAAAAGTGCCCATGGGTGTAGGAATATAGCAACAAAAAAACGTGAGGGCACATATTGTGAAAAAGTGGCCGGTCGTTCCCCGGAGAAGGAACGTGACGCCCCATCTACCCGACTAATTTGCCCGGGCGTCCCTAGAGGCCTCTGAAGGATTTATGGCACATGGCAAGGTCCTTCTCGCACCCAAAAACTACCCCCAACATACTCATTTTCGAACATGGTATCATGTTGCCAGGTGTCAAGGCGTGGCCGAGGAGGGTAGTTGATGCGATCCCGCTGTAGAGAGTCAGGTCTGTAGCAAAGAAATAGTGAAGTGCCAAGTTTTTTGGATAGTGGCCGGTCCCGTCACTCGGAGAGGAACGCTCGTCCCATTTATCCACTTGGCCGGTTTCCGGGGGAGTATTTGTGGTGCCCTGAAGAGTCTACATGGCGATGTTCCTGTGTGCGTCCGAAAACTCCCCACAACGAGCAAAGGACGTCATGTCCCCATCCCAAAATACTCGTGACCGGGACCCTGAAACCATACCTGTGTGAGGTGAAAGAGGCTGAATCTACCAAGTTCAGTCTATATATGATGCCACTTCTGTCCTCCACCTTTTTGCGGTTTTTTTCTGCAGTTTATCGCCTCAGTAAGCAGTCACAATTTAAAGAGTATCACGTTTATGAGCGACAAAGGCGACAATACTATATATAGGCGCCACGCAATTGACGATATGCTACTGATTCCAGAGTGAGGAACGAGAGTGAACGAATGACCACCTCCTCTTGCTGACTATTGATCTTTGCGCATTTTTTTGGGTATCCGGCAACTTCGCTCCCTTGCAACGAGGTGAACGGCACGCACCAAACATGGATGCTTTTGGTGAGGACTTCTCAAGCTATTGCGAGCATGTGGACCCAGTCCTGAAGCTATTGTTTACAGTTACAGACCCAGTCCTGAACCTATGACAAGGAGTCGCGTAGCCAGTGCGCAGCTCTCGTCTGGTCGTCGTAAGGCGTCTTCTTTGGCCCTTTTGCTTGCCCCTCAAAGAAACAGCCCATTCATTACCGTGCGTGTCCAGGGCACCTGTTCAATTATGACATTCGGCTGCGGACAATGATGGCAGGGAATTATCGAGAGCATTCCACCCTACCATTATAATGGAGTGTGAACTGCGGTGTTCATCAACTAATCATCATTGTTTGATTTCTCCACATGCCTGCAGGAGCGCAGAAAAACAACGTAAAGCGTCCTGTGGTTTTCTCTTTTATGCGTCGCGGCGTCTCAGAAGGAACGAATGAATGTCATCGGACATTTCACGTGTAGGTTTTTGAACCCCTACATCGATGAGTGCTAATGTTCGGTTCTTTACGGTTAAAAAAGGTAAACGTCCTCAGATAATCGGAATATCTATACATCTTCATGGCACGTTGCGGCCACTCAGAAAGAACGCAGCGGTGTTTGAATCATCACCGGACGCTGACGTGTTGGGTTTTGAAACCCTGCATCGAATGAGACGGCGGACAGGTTAAGTTAATGTTGGGCTCTTTCGCGTAAGTTGCTCAAACCTTCCCTGTGTTGGACGGACTAACCAACAGGCCACGAGTCAGGGAACCAAAACTGAACCGAAGCTGCGCAATTGAGCAAAATGGCGAGCACATGGTCAGCTTTTTGTTTCCTGGTTTCATCATTCAGAAACGGCCTAGCAATCCAATGTTGACCAAAGTTACTGCGTCTCATTCGGGTTCTGTTCTGTAGCTCCGCATTTTTTTCCGGTCAAGGTGTGGCCTTCAAATGTTCCGCTAAAAAACCAAGGTGCCGCAAAGTGCCAGTACAGTCGTGAGGTATACAATTCATGAACAGGACTGCGGCCCCACGCTCTCACCGTTCAATCATAAAATTGGCGACACACTTTTTTTCTACCTGGGTCCAACGGTTCCTTCTTCCAGTACTATTTAAATCACGCTGGTTGGCTCCTGACTTCTGCGCAGTTCTCAACCTCCAGCCGACGGACTATGCCTTTGGGTGAAACCTCCTATTGTTTAGAATTTGGTGACGCTCAAGTGGAATACGTAGTTTGTGCCTCTCGTTGCACACTCGTTCTGAGGTGGTTCAAATCATATCTGGTCATACTGGCTTTAACGCCAATGCATTGGTGAATTTTTTTCCATTTGGGTAGCCCGCACCAAGCTATGGAGCACCGACGAATTTCCCCACACTCACCCTGTGTCCCAATATCCCCTTTGAAGTCGTTTGGGGTATTGCAGGCCCCGTCTGGCACAGGCAAATAAGCGGAAGAAAGGTATGGGCCATGCAGGAGTCGAGAAATCCACCCGCGCAGTCGCCCACACCCGAGCCTTTTTTCTCTCCTTGGACGTCTTATGGTGTTAATCGACGGATGACATTTCAAGCATCACCACCGCCAGACTGAAAAAAAGATTCGTCGGAACAGTTCCTGGCCTTAAACGACGGATGGCATTTCAACCATGATCATCGCCAGGACTTTGAGGTGTCCTGTCCATCCTTTACCGACATTCACAATCACCTACCCTTTACAGACCAAGCACAGGACCTGACATTTCATTGATCCCGTGCCCAAGTTCACGGAGTGATAACTCATTGACAAACCCTTTAATTGCCGGTGTATTCATTCGAGTTTTATTAGAGCATACAGCATGGTTTGAACATTTTGGATTGGTACCAAACGTACAGCTCAATTGTGCCCAGCTCAACTTCTTATGTGACAACTGGCGGTTGGAAGCAATATGATACCATTTTACCGGGCTGGCGTGGAACAGCGGACTACGGGCAGTCCATTCGCCAGGAATCGTACTCCCTTTTTTTTCTTCTGTTTTTCACCGCATAACAGTAAGTTATCCGAATACAACAACGTGAAACAGGTAATTTGGGGAACGTGAGCTCCTTGAACAATGAGAAACGCGATAAGGGGAGAAGAGAGCGGGACAAAGGTACATGTGGTAGACAGCATCGGAGCATCACGCCACAGTAGCGGATTTGGCACACACCCTTTTTTTCGGTTTGCAACACCTGGACCTTGGGGCCACCTTTGATCGCATTGATGCCTTCTGGCACACGCAAATATGCGGACGAAGGGTAAGGGCTAGGTGCAAGAGTTGAGAAATCCACCGGCGCAGTCGCTCGCACACAGGAGCCGTTTTTATGTCTTGGGACGTGTCATGCATGCTATTAAACGACGGATGGTCAACCACAACAAGTCCTTTTAAATATCCTGTTAGGATTTCGACAATCACAATAATCCATAGCGAGCACAAGATGTAAGGATCCGCTGGCGACCCATGCCCAATTTCAGGGAGGGAACTTTGCCGGTATATCCCTTCGAGTTTTTTTGGAGCGTACAACACGCTTTGGACAGATTGGGTACTTCATATCCGCTGACCGTACCAAGCGTAGGAAGTTTGTGGTGTGCGCTTTGGACATATTGGGTACTTCATATCCGCTGACCGTACTAAGCGTACGAAGTTTGTGGTGAACTGAGTGGGAGACGCGCTTTTTGGCATCTTCAACTGTCGCTAATTCAACCAATACACGGCGTCAAACAACTATCGTACTTTACATATTTACAAAGGACACAATGAAGGTTAAACCCATCGCATCGGCTCCAATATTGCGTCTCTGATCTGCCTGTTTTGTGTTCCCCTCCCATCACCGCTCTCTGGGAGTTTACCACAGCCTTCGGCTACCAAAGCGCGACCATACGTGTCGACCGCATTGCCTTTGCATTTTCACGCGGAAACACATTGTTATGTTCATATTCCAATCTCCTCTTAGATCCTTTTTTCCTTCGAGTTTCGGATTTGCTTGGTTGGAAAAAATATGCATTTATCGTAATCAAGTAGAGAATGGAGCTCCTCGTCATCACCCCAACCCGACGACCCCAAGGCGGTGGTGCGAACTTCCACGGACCGTCCAAGCCTGCACACCCGTTGCCTCACCACAGAACTCATCATCGCTACTCGCGTTGGGTCTCATTGCATCCGCCGAGGTCGAATTCTCTTTACCTCCTTTTGAGTTACCGCACGTGGATCATATGGGTTCCTTGAATCGCACGGCATGTCAAACACGACCGTACGAACTCCCGTCGCATGGGTAACATCCTTTTTTTTCAGTGTCACATCCTTTTCTAGTTTGACGTGTTGTCGGCATTGCTTTTCATGTTGTAAAATCAAAATGGCACCGCACGAATAGAACAACTAACGGACTGCAAGCGGCAAACGTGGACACGGCACCCCAGCATCTGTCAAGGACTGCGCGCGCGCACAGGCGGTTTTCGACTCGATCGACTGCTAACCACGAACAAGGATCCCCTGCAGAAGGCACACGCCCTTGATCCACCACGTAAGTCATTTGCACTGTTGCTTCGCTTTGCACGAGTTGACAGCGCAACGACATTTGGGAAAAAGTACGGGGACAAACCTCCCTATCCGGGTTCACGGATGTATATCTTTTTTTAACCCAAGGGGCTTCACCGTTATTGAACCCTCTACCACTCGTATGTACGCCGTAATCAGTAATTTGCTCTACTTTGGCTGGCACATCAGGAGCGGAAAACAAGCGTGCCCGCGCGAAATCAAAACCGCCCGCGGTTGGCCGTTTATTTTTCGCAGACTTGTTCCGGTGTGCACTCCATCATTGCAGGTTGATATACAACAGAAACTGGCCTACACCTCTCCTATTCATGTACCACGGCACCAGGCTCGCATTTCTTCCGGGGCTCATTCCGACATCACTTGTGTTATTTTTTTTTGTAGCCATGGAACGCCCCTTTGAATATTCCTTGCCGCTTCCCAATTGAGATCGTACAGTCGGCATGGCCCACGGACATGCGGGAGCATCCGTCGGTCTCCGTGTTCCCACCTCCTGACAATGACAGCTCCTCATGATCCGACATTGAGAGTACACTGGGGGCGGGGGACCGCCACATCGCAACCCCTCTCACTACGTCAATCTCATTAGCAATCAATTTTTCTTTTTGGCGTCCTGCCTTGGTTTTCGCCCATTGCTTAACAACTTAGCAGCACATGCTGCGCCCGCAAAGGGAGCTGGTGTATCAATGCCTGACTGCTGTTCATGTTGTGTCATCGATTAGGAGGAAAATGGAAAGTTATTTGACCCGGCTGGCGCATCGAGGACTATGGCGGTCCATAGCTTGCGAACAACATGATCTTCCATATTTTTCTGTTTTGTTTTACTGCGCAAAATAAGGTATCCAAATGACGGCCAGTGATATGCAGGAATCCACAGCCACGCATATCCCAAACTGCTCCTGTGCTCGCTCCAAACCCAATGGGCATAGACGGTAACTTCCGTTGCGGGAGCTCTATTTGAGCTCTTTCCAAAGCTTGTGTCACAATGTTTGGTACCTCCACTGCCGTCAAGGCCACCAGATGACTGGCGTAAATGTTGCATAATGGAATCACTCCCCAGCCATCCTTTGGTACAAACTCTCGAAAGAATGACACGCCGTTCTGAGGACCGCGCGTGTTGATATCCACCAGCCACGGTTTTTTTGCCCTTTGTTGTTTTCGGCTTGGACAAAAAAATTACCCCGGACAGACGACAGACGAACCCAGTCACCGGACTGCTTCGTAAACGCTTTTCCGGTTGCCTTAGTATCAACGTCAGCATCACCGTTTGCCAAACTTCCAAGGTGAACCACGAACAGATGATTACCTGGAACGACCATTGAGCGTTTGGGGAAAAAAAGACCAGGTATCCAACAAAATTGCTGGGGGTTATACCGCGAACTCCCCGTCAACTATCACAATGTCGAGCCTTCGGGGACCCCTCCAAACGAACGAAACAGACGCCGCCATCCGTATTTGGCTCTAAGCGTCTTTCCAGGTTGATTTGGCGACAAGAAGTCGTTTTGGTTACAGTTGAACGAGGGTTCAAGTCCATTCTGATCGTTTTGAATCAATCCGGCGCCGATAGCAAGTCGCTAGCATCGGTGTCCATCATTGCATGAGAACACTCTCAAAAAGGTTTTTTTTACTACCAACCGTTCTCCTTGATAGTCCTGCGAGAACAGCTCTTGCAAACGTCGTTATTGCGTGAAGGATACGATTGGCGTGTGTATTGTGTTATGAAACTTCAGTCTAAACGTCCATCCGTGGGAAACGTCGGATACACGCACCTCCATCCCCCATCCGGGACGCGGCAACGTTCAACTTTCACTGTCCCCAGGGACGAAAACTTCACACTTTTACTAGTTCGCACATTTTGGCCCTTTATCAAGTCAAATTGGAAGTGAGAACTCGAAGACAAGAAAGAGGTAATTTGGGGAACGCGGACTCCTTGAAGAACCAAAGATGCAACCAGACGAATGCACAATACCCGAGAACAGAAGGCCGACAAACTTACCTGTGGTGGAGCATCGGAGCGCCACCGCACAATTTGATCCTGAGGAGGCAAGTGGGCCGCTTTTTTCCCGGCTTGCGGGCTGGTATAGGGTGCTCCTGGACCTTCGCAAGACAACCTGAGACCACACTGAATGATAAATGCGACACATGATTCCCGCAAAAAAGCGAAGTATGCAGGCCGTAATCGTTGGCATGGCGGAGTATGTCGGCGCAACGACACACGGATCTTATTGATATTTCAGAGCTTATTAGGAACAATCAAATATCATTGATGGACTCTAGTGGGTTGATGAACGAATTTGGTTCCCCGTCAAGCGACGCCGGTGAGAGGCTAAACACAAACTCGACGGGGGGTACGACTGCGCGCGCCGCCAAGAGTGTCAAGCAATGCGTGTGAAGACCAGACCAGACCACGATGAAAGTAATACTTAAAAAAACGTTATTTCAAGTTTTTCTGCTCTGCTAACGACTGATTTGCATATGCTTCTTAACCCACAAAAAATGTTAATCGAATGACAATACACCGTTTATCCGCCACCTGCATACCTGGCATGTCCCAGTCATGAAACAACCAGCAGACGCGCCAATTCGTGAACCTTGCATGCTCGGGCGCCATCACCGCCTTCCCTTCCCAGATTTCAAAACCATCTGCGCCCTCCTGGACCTCCCATCCCCGGCTCTTTTTTGGCATTCCCGGCACCGTCCATGAAAACTTCCACCAACCCCTGCGGGAAGTTTAGTGGCTGATGTATCTTTTTAAATCCGGAAACAATGAATGCACGCACAGTCCCTTATCCGCAAGTGTAACTAGCAGCCGCAAAGCGTTTGGGCGGAACTGCGTGGGGATACCGATCACTGTATCCCTTTCACATATTCCCGCAAATTCTGCGTAGCTTTTTTTGTCGGTGCTACGGTCCTTTTATTCGTAAGATTAAAAAAACCTAAATAAAGAAAGGCTCAAGATTGGATGGGCGACGACCTGAACCCACATCGCAAGGGTTCGCCGTGAAGGCTTTTCAGTTACGTTGTCAAGGTCAGCGATCCTCTTTCCGGTTGAGATCCCATTTCAGTCGAGCGGCACGCGGAGGGGCATTGGCAGGAACAACGTGGAGTGGGCAAAAATGGAGAAATTCTAAACGAATTAATAAACCGGTCCCCCTTGCGCAATTCGGGCACCGAATGAGAGACTCTGGACATTTAACGCTCAGATGCGGCCAACGCACACGTCTTATTTCAGATCCAAAACGACTTGCCAAACCAACCATATTCTGTTGGTGTGCCAGAATTGCTTGCTTTCTTTTGGTTTCGAGTGATTTTGGGTATTCGTGAAGCGGCGCCTCGCAGAAGTGTGAGCTCGCAAAACTCGACCCGCGGGAACAACGGGGCGCGGGCTGTGGGAGTCTAGGAACGGATATCACAACTCTTTTTTTCTTTGGGTTTTGAATTTCCTTGGGATAAAAAAACATTCGGAGGATTTTTACCATGAGCAACTGGATCTCCCATCAAAAGGTCTTCCAGTTACGTTGTCAAGTATTGGCTCCAATGACGCACATTACTAAAAGTATCAAGTTCGTCAATATTCCATCGAGGGTTCAAAAAGAGAATTCGGCCCATGTCCCCTTCCCAATCATCCACAATTGTCAACTTCGGTAACACGTGCAGTCTGCTTGGGGCATCATTTACTCGGTAAGTTCTTGAAGGACCTTAGCGGGCAGGGCAAGAAAGGGAGGATTCCTTGAATTGATAAACGAAATATTATCTGCCCACCCCTTCTTGCGAATTTCCGGACAAAACCCGCAAACGAGGAAAGAGACTCCGAAACTCGAGGCGCGGGAACGACTGCGCGCGGCCGAGAGTGGAACCCTTTTTTTTGTTTGGCCTTTCTTTTCTGTTTGCTTGGAAAAAAAACGGGGAGAGCTTTTCATGATCGGGAATTGGATCTTGTATCAAACCGCTCCCAGTTACGTAGCAAGGGTTTTAACCATCAACTCTGATAATATGGAGTTGGCGCAGGGTATCATTTACTTACATCCCAGTTCTTGCAATTGCAACCGAGGGTAACCAAGCACGAGGGCAAGTCTGTTGCTTGCCCCTTCAAACGCCCGTTTGACGTACCATAGCAGTAACCAGATTTGAGTGGACAAAAAAGCGAATTTCACCTTTCTTATGAAATTCCGCAAGCCCCCGAACGAGACTCCGGCAAATAGAGCACTGGCAATGCGCACATCTCAGTCAGACTTCCAAACAGCTTTTCAAAAACAACTGTAACTTTATTTCTTTGATATAATGCGCGATATAACACATAATGCGGGTTTGATAAAACCAAAAAACATAACACTAATGAACGAAACATCACAGCCACTATAAAATGCCCTTTACCGATACCACATCCAAAACCTTCCCCC
>JADGKA010000830.1:0-13839 GCA_027604605.1 Borealophlyctis nickersoniae
CTCCTCCACCGCCCCCTCCCACACCCATACACATCACTTCGAAGTTGTACGGCTTGATCGCTTTTTCAATGCGTCTGCGGCATACACGCCCCGTAGTCCATTTTCCAACAACACACGGACCACCTCCAGGTGTCCATTTCCTGCCGCCACACCAAACCCTGGACATTGGTACCTATGCAGATCCGCACCTTTCTCCACCAACAGACGGACGACCTCCAGGTTTCCATTTTCTGCCGCCGAACGCAAAGTTTCGGCACCTGCGGTGCGCACATCCAACCCCCCCTTCTCCAACAACACACGGACCACCTCCAGGTGTCCGTTCCCTGCCGCCGAACATAAAGCTCCCCATCGGTACCAACGCGCATCCGCACTTTTCTCCAACAACAGACGGACCACCTCCACGCATCCCTTATCTGCCGCCAACCGCAAAGCTGCGTCTTCGTGCGCATGCACATCCGCACCTTTCTCCAGCAACAGACCGACCACCTCCTTCCATCCCTTTTCTGCCGCTGAAAGCAAAGCTGCGCCTTCATGCACATGCACATCCGCACCTTCCTCCAACAACAGTTTGATGACACCCAGGTGTCCGTTTAAGGCCGCCAAATTTAATAAAGCGTAACGGTCGATAGCGTGCACGTTCAAGCCGCCGGATTCCAAACACCACCTCACCACATCGACATGACCCTTGGCCACCGCCCACTCCCAACACCTCCGAGCACTCTGACTCCATCTCCAGCGTGCTTCAGCCCACACGAGGACGTTGGTGGTGATGACACAGGCAATTTCCTTGTTTAGGCGTTGTATGTTGCGAGCGTCGCTGGGGTGCAGTGTCTGGCGACGATGTCTGAAGGTAAGATGACAGGGGACATTTCTTTGTGCAGCAGTGTGCGGTTGGAAATTGGCTCGTGGGTAGACTGGCGGAAGGTTCTCGCAAAGATTGAAAGTATTTATCTCTGGTCTGTGGTCGTGGGAAGGAGATGAGCGGAAGCAACGCCCGGCAGTCGCCCCGAGGCCGAGGGTGGCGGAGCATGTGGCTGACGTAAGCTGGCACTTTGCCCAACCCCTCCAAAACTGACATGTCCCGAAAATCATCATCATTCCAAGATCACTCTACATTTTTGCCCAAGGGACGTGCATACGCAGCCGCCATGGAGCAGGAAAGCATGGTCCGCCTCCACGCTTTCCAACGGTGCTTGTTTGCTGCAGAAAATTGTCTTGCGGGGTCAAACTCCCATCCCACATCAGCTGGAATAGAGGCCAACAACCCGTTGAAAGCATGGGATCATATGCGAGGTTGTCTTGCCATACTGGATACAGAGCAGAGGGACACTTTGGTGGCCGCCAAGGAAGGGCGGACCGACTTGGAGAAGGCTGCGGCGGTGGTGAGGAGGAATGAAGTGCTGAAGGCTCAGGAGAAGGTTCGTGGGGCCCTTGTGAACCGACTCCCGAAAAGTCGATCCCTGCATATCGTCTGAATTGCAAGTGGATTATATGCCAGTATTTGGAACTGTACGATCAAGTATTTCAAATACACATGGACAACACTCAAACCCGACCAGGATCTGTTGCGTACGAGGTGGATCAGATTTTGAAGAGAAAGAGAGAGAAGAGGGGTGTCCCGGATCGGATTAACGAGCTGAAACCTACCAACCTCTGTGTAAATGATCTTGAGGGGACGGTGAGTATTGTCTTGCAAATGTCTGATCCTATCAAATATACGGTTCTGACATGACTCGAAAGCGCAGCTGGTTCCGCACGATGATTTGGATGTCGGCAGACCAAACTTTGCACTCTTCGATGTCGCACGCCATGTCTTAGGAAACCAAAGTGATGTCAGGACGGGCAACACCAGCGGATCTGCTTCGAAAGTAACGGATGTAATGGCAGATGTTGACATTGCAGAGGCGAGAGGTGCCGTAACAGCTGTTGGAGGGATGGTGGGCGTTACTGCACCCACTACAACTTTTCCCGAACCGGAAGCTTCCCATGCGTTCTCCGCAAATGGCTCTTCTGTCGCCAATCAGCCGCGAATTCAACCCACACCCCCGCAACCCGTCCAATCATCACTTCAAAACCGGTATATGAACCACGTGTCAAATTCTGCTGGGCACCAACATTTGCATCGTCCCAGCACGACGACGCTCGCCAGTCTGCGCTCTCGTAACAATCAAGCTAAATGCGAACCTGTTGAAATGGACATTGATTTGAATTTGGATGGCCGAGGCGATGGTCGCCGAAAATTGCCGCAGAAACGTGGATTTCCAGAATCGGACCCGGATCAGAATGATTCAGACTATGGGGAAGATACAGCCGAAGGAGGCGGGACCAGAGGCGGGGGATTCATAAGCGCACATCAGAAAATGGTAACGGGACAAAGACCGATTCGGCAACATTTCCCGTGAAATCCTTCATGGTCTCTCATCATGCGAGATTTTATGCGTCAGGTGGCAGATAATGTTAAGAAGGGTCGGTTACCGCCTCAAAGACAGCCACCGCCATCGCAAGGTCCTGGGGCTCGCCGTCGACATCTGGGAACAACATCCAAGCGCGGGAAATTTGTGCCTCCATTGTTGAGCACTTTCGCGGGGGATGAGGATGAAACCCGTCGGTATGGGCCTGAATGCGTGGGTTTATGTTGCTAGTTTCGATGGATAGCTCAATATTGGATTCCATTACGTAGGCCGACTGAGCGACGTGGCAATGGGGGATCATCTCGTGGTGACTCCGATGGAGGAGAGGTGGACGAACGGTTGCGCAATATCGAACCTAGAATGGTGGAAACCATCATGAATGAAATTATGGACAGGATACCCCAAGTCACTTGGTATGGATGGTCGCATTCCTGAGTTGCTCTGCGGACTTCTGAATCGATGGCGACGACGTATTTAGGAACGATATTGCCGGACTTGAACATGCTAAGAACACTATCATGGAAATTGTAGTGTGGCCAATGTTGAGACCCGAGATCTTCACCGGACTTCGGGCGCCAACTAAAGGTTTGCTGCTCTTCGGGCCACCAGGTATGCGGCCGTAGTTTGGATGACACTCAACATGATTTTGACCGTGCGTTGTAACATTGGCTTTTCATTCTTAGGAACCGGTAGATATTCTAGCGTCCAGTTTCTAAATCCTTAGCGGCCCTTTGATTTCTGCCTGTGGAAATAGGGAAAACTATGATCGGGAAGTGCATTGCCAGCCAAGCTAAAGCCACTTTCTTCAGCATCAGTTCATCATCGCTCACATCGAAATGGGTAAGTCTCTCCATGCATTAGTATCCGTCAGCATGCCATGATTTGATGATGATATTGCAGATTGGAGACGGCGAAAAAATGGTCCGAGCGCTGTTCGCTGTTGCGCGAGTGCACCAACCCAGCGTTATTTTCGTGGACGAGATTGATTCCCTGTTAGCCGCACGGATGGATGGGGAGAATGATGCTATGCGGAGGATCAAGACTGAGTTTCTGGTGAGATTTGGAGAATCGCTTTCTGCTCCTAAATTCCGCGTTTCAGTTTACGTTCACTTCAAAAAGGTTCAATTTGATGGATGTGGAACCAATAGCGAGGATCGCATATTGATGATCGGTAATAGTAGGCATTATCTTGCTGTCCCGCTGGCAGAAATGTCTAATACTCATGATGATGGTCAAAGGTGCTACAAATCGGCCACATGAAATTGATGAAGCTGCCCGACGCCGTTTTCGGAAAAAACTGTACGTCCATACGGTGCCGGGGTTACCCCAGTGTCAAGTTTGCTAACATTCATTTTAATACATCTCATCAGATATATTCCCCTTCCTGAGGCTGATGCTAGACGCAGCATCGTGTGCAACCTCTTGGCCGAGCAAAATCACTCACTTACGGACGAGGACGTTGATGAGATTGTGGTCCTTACCGATGGTGAAGTTCTTTCAATGTTAGCACCACCGCTGACCTTATATTGACATTCTATTTTGGGGGTTTGAAGGATACAGTGGCTCTGATATGGATGGGTTAATACGTGAAGCAGCACTAGGTGAGTGACTCTCGCTCCGACCAAGCTTCAGCGCGCTAGTCATTGACCATACGATGGCCAGGTCCTATCCGTGACATCCATGATATTTCCAATGTCTCTGTCACTTCTGTCCGACCCATTACTAGGGAGGATTTTGCTGATGCACTGACTCAAGTACGCGCGAGCGTGAGCGCAAAAGACTTGGAAGGATATGTCAAGTTTGACAAAGAGTACGGGAGTATCAGTCGGAGGGGGGTTTGATTGGTTCACTCTATTAAATCATTGTGACGTTGATCCTAATATATTTCAATGATTCTTCGGCCTCCGCAAACTTTAAATCTCTCAGTTCAACTGTTTCGGCTTTTTTGGGCCTTTTTTGAAGAACGCGGGATGAACTTCTCTGTGTGAAAAGGCGCATCGCGCAACGTTCTAATGCTCAGTGTTTTACAGTAACCACCAAAACAAAACTGTTTATATTTTCTCCAGGAAACGATGATTACAAGCAAGCCCTAACAACAAACATACATATATTCTACACGAGTCTAGCTCAGTAATAGCAGAGTGGCCGGCACAATTGCTTCCTACATAGAAAGAATTTCGGTATGTTCGCTTTACATACGAAGCTCCGTCTTGACACGGACATCCGCACTGGATGCTCCGACACAGACGCCGAATTTACCCCTCGGGAGGACCCAGTCTCCCTTGGCGGTGTTCCAGTAACTCAGATCGCGCTCAGAAAGAGGGAACGTAACCTTCTGGCTTTGCCCAGCCTTCAAAAACACCCTCTCGAAACCCTTGAGTTCGTTGAAGGGTTTCTGGGCCTCGGCGGGGGCGCGGAGGTACAGTTGGACAACTTCGTGGCCGTCGGTTTTACCGTTGTTGGTGACGGTTACGGTGACGCGAGCCGTGCGGGCGTTGTATGCGGTGGTGGGTGCGGCGGTGGCGGCAGAGTACTTGAAGGTGGTGTAGGACAGACCGTGGCCGAAGGGGAAGAGGGGCGTGATGTTTTTGGCTTGGTTCCAGCGGTAGTCAACCAACAGACCTTCGGTGTAGTTGATGACTTCGTTGTTGGTGTACGCGACGTGGGCGGAATAGTCTTGTGGGTTTTTGGCGATGGTGAAGGGGAGACGGCCGGAGGGGTTGACTTTGCCAAAGAGGACGTCGGCGAGACCGTTGCCGGATTCTTGGCCGGGCAGGAGAGCCATGATGATGGCTTTGACGTAGGGGTGGCTGGCCCAGGGCATGTTCACGGCACCAGGGCCATGAACGACGACGACAGTGTTCTTGTTGTTGTCGGCAACGGCCTTAACCTAGTTTAAGGAACGCGGGAGAATGAGGACATAGGTCTTCCCGTGACTTGCAGGAAAGGACTCGATTTTATTTCACTACATACCAGAGCATCTCCGTTGTTCCAGACGTTCAAATCCTTTCTGTCACCCGCGTTGCCATCCACCGTGATGTACGCCTCACCCGAGTCCGCGAAGACGAAGACCATGGCCACATCGGATTTCTTAGCAATGTCGGCTGCCGCCGTAAGATCGGCGTCGTCGAACGAGGTGACGACGTTCATTCCCAGAGGTGCTGCCTGGGCTTTAATGCCAGCGTCAGGCTATAGAAGCGCAACACGTGTCAGTAAATTTGCGGGATTCCTCATCAATGGGCGGAAGGCAAAAGAGAAAGAAAACTTACGCCAACGAGGTAAGGGAAGTTTGCGGTCCCGGAACCCCATCCCAAAGCTACGGTTCCGTTCACTCCACCGCGGTCGTTGAACTGGTTGGGGTTCTCAGGGGTTTTGGCGTCGGATCCCACCAAGCCCAACGTCTTTAATCCCTTCTTCAAAGGTAACACGCCGCCGTCGTTCTTCAGCAAAATGGCGGACGCAGCACCCACAGCGCGAATGTGGTTCTTGTGGTCGCCTTGGACGTTAACGTGCTCTCCCTTGGTCGCATTCCAAGAGTCAAAGTTGACAGCCGGGAATCCCTTGTCCTGACCCGACTTCAACCACGCCGCCAAAACACGGGTTACCATGTCATCCAACCGCGCGGCAGGCACGGTACCATTCTTCACCATTTCGACCAAGTGAGGGCCCCAGAATTCCTCTGCTTCGTTGTTCTCGGCCACGCCGTGAGGCATCATCATGTCGGATCCACCGAGCGCGGTGGGTGCTCCAGAGTGGGCGGCCCACCAGTCGGTCATGACGAAGCCGTTGAAGTCGAGTTCTCCCTTGAGGACGGTTTGGAGCAATTTGGGGTTCTCGCACGCGTAGGTACCGTTGAAGACGTTGTAGGAACACATGACGGCACCGGCGCCAGCCTTCACACAAGCTTCGAAAGGCGGCAAGTACATTTCGTGCATGGTGCGGTCGTCCATGACCGTTGAACTTGTGGTGCGTGCGTGCTCTTGTTCGTTACCGAGGTAGTGCTTGGCGGTTGCGATGACGCCCTGGGATTCGATACCCTTGACTTGGAGAGATGCGGAGACGGCGGCGAGGTACGGGTCCGCCCCTTGGCCTTCCCAGTTGCGACCACCCTCAGGGGTGCGCACCAGGTTCATCATGGGGGCGAGAGCGACGTTGACGCCTTTGCCCTTGAATTCGGCACCCATGAGGCGACCGTGGGTTTCCATCAGGGTTTTGTCCCATGTGGAGGCGACGTTCATGCTATGAGATGGGAGGATGAGCAGGATGAGTTTTGTGCACATTCTTTTTTAGCATCCAAATCGCGCTGAACTTTACCTAGCTCCAAACACCGAAACGTTATCCGCGAACCGGATGCCGGCGGGTCCATCTTGCAAGCACAGTCCAGGGAATCCAATCTTGGGCACAGCCCCAATGTTGCCGACGCAGGGTGTCTTCATCCATCCGACACCAGAGACCACCGTCGCCTTTTCTTCCAACGAGAGTTGTTTGACGAGAGCTTTGGCGCGGGCTACGGGTTGTGCCCATTGTCCGGTGCCTTTAACAGGGACTATTATGGGAACATGAAAAAATTGGGATACCAATGAGACGGCCGACAACACTACTATTTTGTGCCAGACAATGCAAGGATCAAAAAGGCCACATACCAAACGGGTACGACGGAGTCGAGGTCACGGGGGCGGCCGAGCTGCCAGCAGCAAGGAGGGCCGCCAAAGACAAGGCGAGAATGATTGGCATAGCGTTTTGAAATGAGGTATTTAAGTTAATTATAAGTTTCGCTCCCGAGAGTATGGCGTGTGTAGAAGGGGAGAGGACCTCGCAGCTCTTTTATAGACAAAACCATGACATCGCCAATGCCAACAAGCCAGGGACCCATGGACCCGGAAGAGCGCAAACTTGCCCATCGCGTGGGGAGAGTTCCTTGTCGAGCAGCCCGCACACTTTCTTTCTGCTCCGCTGGCTGGATCGCGTCCCTGGGGGTGTGGGGAGGGCTGGATGGGCGCCGACGTCAACAACGACGCCGGACGAGTCGCTCGGAGAAAAAAAAGTTTGTCAAGGGGCGAAGCGTCGAGGCAGTCGAGTGTAGTCGGAAGTAAGTTAGTCTAGGACGATGGGTGAATACGGTACCTATTGCCGAAGCGTAAGGTCGGACCGGCCTTCGGACGCGTCGGGGATAGCTTGCCTTCGGACAATTCGGACGACGCGTTCCCAAAAATTTTGTTTCGCCAGACCACATGCGCACTTCGTACGTGGCTCTTTTGCTTGCTATCAGCTTCCACCACGCTCCTGCTTAGTATCAAATCGATTCCTAACAATGTGTTCAGGTGTTAGTTTAAACTTTAACTGAGCACCTGACAAAGCACCGCACGCAGGGTTCCAGGGTACCTTTCTTGCTCTTTTGTGGGTGGGATGCAGGTCTTGAGATGCAGGTACCCTGTCCGTCGGCCGCCTGGGTACCTTCGAGTGCAGTTGCAAGTGCCCGTTGTCGTGTCGTCATGGACAGATGGACCTCCAGTCAACATCTTGATCCCATCGTCAGCTTCTCACACGACCGGAGTGGGGCCCAAATTCTCATCGCGTGACGAAGGGGGGATATGAAACATCTTTGTCTCAACGACCAGTTCGAGACAGTTGATAAATTGGATACCTTGTCCATCGGGAAGACGTGGAAAACAATTGTAGACGGCTTACTCGCTTAGTAGGCCCAAAATCCTCGTATGGTTTCTCTATTGAACAATTTAGAACTGTCAACCCCGGTTCGCAAGATGTAGCCAGTTGCAGCGAATATATTTGCATTAAAAGCATAACAACCAAAAAACATATCGAAAAGATATACACGCAATATTGGTCAAGGAACGCGCAACCATCAGTTTCTTTTCCGTGCATTTTGCGTAGTTTGCTTTTCGCGGCGGACGGTATCCTTCCACGAGTACTCGCACAAAACGTTGTCGAAAGTGTAGTGCCCTTGGAATCTCTACCGAAAGAGTTTGAGAGCAAGCATTTATAACCCAATATATTTACTTTTGTACATTACCTTATACTACAGCCCGTTCAGGAAAAGCCTCTAAGCCTCAACCAATATAAACGCACACAGAGCGCGTCCTGGCTGGCTTGTAAGTCCCCGTAACCGGGCAGCTCATTCTTGACGCTCTTGACGCTCTTGATGCCCCGTACAGTTTCCTGAATTGACCAAATTTCTTCCACTCGTTTAGCTGCCAATCGGCAACCTTTTCGATTGACGCCAAGACCCTCGGCATGCAGCACTTTGCCGCTTCCATGTTGTTGGTCAAGGCCTGATAATGCGGAATCTCAATTGGACAGGAGAATTGAAGGTTCCAGCAGTCAGCCCTCTTGTGGAAGACCCGTTTTGTGAGGCTTGCCACCCAGACTTTTTCCTATCACGAATTGGCGATTTTCATTAATTCCGAAGGAGAAGTCGAAAGTTTGTGGGAGCTGGGGGGACATCTACTGGACGGTTTGCTCACCAGGTAAAGCTTCATGACCTCCTTACTGTACGCCTGAAACCTCCGCGCCCCAAAATCCTCCACATCCTTTGCGATTTTGTAGGCCTCGTAAACATTGGGATGCACATTCCACCCGTACACACTCGAAAGTGCACGTTCCGCCTTGTTTTTCGTGCGGTGACGGAGAAGGCGAAGGGCTTTGAGTTTGGATTTGTTTTCTGGTGTTGTTGGGTAAGTGTGCGTACGGATGAGTTGGGTGTCAATGATGTAGTCGATGAGTTCGGTGGGGAGAAGAGAGAGAGGAGATGGGGGACTGGGCGTAGAGATGGATTGGACTGGGGTGGGAGGTTTGGATAGGACGGTGAGGCGGCGTCGTTTTTCTGGGGTCATTTGCATTCCTTATTGAGCTGGGAAGGGAAGGATGAAGATGCAAGAGAAGAAACAGAAAATGAGAATCGATTTGGCGTGGGAAGTTTGAGTGAAAGTTGTGAGAAAGCAGGCTGAGTCATGACAGGACCCATGAGGGTGCTGGATACCCTTCAGTCCGCCCTCGCTGGCCATACCACAGTCTCACACGTCCTTCACTACCTATGATCCCAAGACCTCAACAATCAGAGCATTATGGATTGGCATACCCGGAGGACTTTCTATTTCCTGAATTGTTCATCCCGTTATCTAGCATACCTCCTATCATAAATACAGGAGTGAATAAGGACGAGGAGGAAGTCGCCGACCCGTGTGGCTGGCATATGAGGCCCATGTCCTGTGTGATGATTGGCTGTATTGTTGTGACGTAGCTGCCCGAGCAAGCCAGGTGACCGCCGCCAAACAGAGGTTCAAATGCGTTAAGTGGCGCTCCCACCCCCCATCCACTTGCCCATCAACCCCATCTGCTCATTCTCCAACTACCAACAACCACGCAATTCGCTTCTGAACAATGGTACGTCGCGTAGTGAAAGAGTGTGGATCCGTTTCTAGGGGAGCAACGAGTCTAAACACGCGATTGTCGCACTGTATCCACCAGGATGAAGAATACGACGTTATCGTTCTTGGGACTGGCCTGACTGAGTGCATTCTCTCGGGTTTGCTCTCCGTCGACCAAAAGAAAGTCCTGCACATGGACAGGAACGACTACTATGGAGCTGAAAGTGCCAGTTTAAACTTGACCCAGGTAGGGCGTCTTTGGCGGCTCTGAAACTATGGATCGGTCTCGGGAGGGGGAAATATAGGGATGATGTATTGGAACAAGATTATTCCCTGGTACTGACTGAAAGTTGTACAGCTTTACCGCAAATTTCGCAGCGGTCAAGAGCCCCCGTCACAGTTTGGCCGTGACCGCGACTGGAACGTTGATCTGATCCCAAAGTTTGCCATGGCATCGGGAGAATTCACCAACATTCTTTACCACACTGATGTCACTCGTTACCTCGAGTTCCGCCAAATTGCGGGCTCCTACGTGTACCGTGATGGAAAGATTTCCAAGGTCCCGTCCAACCAGGCCGAAGCTTTGTCATCTTCACTTTTTGGAATCTTTGAGAAGAGGCGCGTGAAGAAGTTCTTTGAGTTCCTTCAAGGGTACGACTTCACCAACCCTGCCACCCAGCAAGGTATGATGGTTATTGGTGAAGTGGCTTCTTGTTACCATAATCTCATGGTTTTATAAAGGACTTGACTTGAACACGGTTCCCATGACCGAGGTCTACAAAAAGTTTGGTCTGGAGCCTGGAACTCAAGACTTCATTGGCCACTCGCTTGCGCTGCACCTCGACGACTCGTACATGACCCAACCAGCTAGGGAGACATACGAGCGCATCTGCTTGTACATGAATTCGATGGCTCGGTACGGAAAGAGCCCTTACATCTACCCACTTTATGGTCTTGGTGAATTGCCCCAAGGGTTCGCACGGTAGGTCATGTGAGATTCAACATTCCTTGGTTTGAAAAAATGTCTTAAAGCCGATGTGCGATCCAGTTTGAGTGCCATCTACGGTGGCACTTACATGCTCAACAAGAAGGTTGACGAAATTGTTTACGAGAATGGCAAGGTTGTCGGTGTCAAGAGCGAGGGCGAGGTATGTTCCGTGATTCGAAATTACCGCCTGTTTCTGGAAGGACAGATGCGAATCATGGTTGGTACACATATAGGTTGCTAAAGCCAAGGCCGTCATCGGAGACCCCTCGTACTTCCCCGACAAGGTCAAGAAGACTGGCCAAGTCATCCGGATGATTTGCTTGTTGAATCACCCTATTCCAAACACTGGTGATGCGGACTCTGTTCAAATTGTCATCCCGCAAAATCAAGTCGGGCGCAAACACGGTACGTCAGTTGTTGCAAAAATGATCGTTCTCAATACCTAACTGTTGCTGACGCATTTGCTCATGCGTTAGACATTTACGTTGCGTCGGTCTCATCCGCTCACAACGTAGCTGCCAAGGACTACTATGTCGCGATGGTTTCGACTATTGTGGAAACGGCTGAACCCGAGAAGGAACTCCAGCCCGCTCTGGCGCTCCTCGGACCCATTGCAGAGACGTACGTATTGTTCCATTTTCATTCGTTTATTATCAACATATATAAACGAGTGTTTCGTTGCACTCCTGCAGATTCACCGATATCAAGGACCTTTACGAACCCATCGCAGATGGCACCGCCGACGGAGTGTACATTTCGAAATCGTACGACGCGACGAGCCACTTCGAAACCGTTTGCCAAGATGTGAAGGACCTGTACAAGCGGGCCACCGGGAATGAGTTGAAGGTGGAAGGCAAGGTGAAGAAGCAGGGCGAGGAGGCACAGGAATAAGTTGCCTTCCCTGTTTCGATATTCTTGGGGTGGGCACGGTCGGTTGGGTTGTTAGCTTATACCAAAAACAAAAAAGAGCCTGTTGTTAATATGTCGATGGGATTGCCGGACCTGAGTAGGTGAAGACATCATGAAGTGTTCATCATTTAGAATGGTTGGTGTGGCATGTAAAGAGTATGGATGTGGAAGAACCTGATTGTACTTGAATGCTGTCTCTCCTTTGCGTTGTGTGTGCCGTTCAGATATTTAGTGTTGAAAAAGGGAAATGATCCAGTCACCAGGGACCAACGCCCGATTGGGCGACCTTTTCCGAACGACCGATACACTGCAACAGCACGCTCCGCAAATGGCCTATGATGAGACCCAATCATATTTCCCTCCAAAGGCGATACAAGCATTGTTATATTAAAGACACCAATGCCACTTGTGCCTAAAGGTGAACGCTGACAAGACGGAAGGATGAAGGGAGAGAAATGTATTGGGTCCTTCCATTCAACATTATCATTGGTAGTACACTAATAGGAAACGGAACACTTCTAGACCAACCCCAACAGCTTTCCACATCCAAGCCCAACCACCCCACATGTCGCAGCAAGCGATAGCCAATCACCCAACGTCGGCACCAACTTGATCACCTCCTGATCCCTTACGTCGCCACCTTCCCTCTCGATCGCCCTCCTGAAACTGCGGTCAGCGAAAAAGTCCTTCATCATCTCATCCTTTTCATTCCACCGCTCCCTCAACCACACATTGAACGCTTCAGCGCGTGCGTCCACCGTCTCGGCTTCACCGTTCCCAACGCGTTCGGCAGCAGACATGGACGTAGCGCTTCCTTTACCCGGCGCAAACCCAGGTAACGACGGTACGTCGAACCGTCGCGCGTGAATGTAAATCTTCCTCGGTCCATCGCCCTGGAAGAACACGCGGCCCATGGTATAAACCTGCTCCGGGCAATCGTCGGCGGACAGACCGTCGTACCCGATCGTCATATCGTACAGAGATGTGACTTGGGGTTGCATGCTTCGGAGGACAAAGAAGAGACCGGTGGATTTGGGGATGATGACGTGTTTTGGGTCGTCCGATAGACCCATCTTTTTCGCGTACGCGCGAGACTGCGCTTGGGTGTTGGGGGAGATGACGGTGCCCTCCGGAAATATAAGGAGCCAGAGCGGGAGTTTGTCGGATTGGGCGCGTTGAAGGTTGTAGTGGAGTTTGGCTTTGTCGATGGCCCATTTGCGTGCTAGGAAGATGAATTCAAAGAATTGCATTCCCCACCCTGATTGGCAAAGTCAACATCAATAATCCGGCACCCACATCTATGCGTCAATCACAAGAGGAGAGCCCTACCAATTATCGGAATCCACTTCAAGCTCTCCTTCAGAATAATCTTCACCTCCCCATGAGCTTTCCTCGCCCACGCAACGTTCCAAAGCCACCACCAATCGGTGTACGTTTGATGATTGCCCATCAACACGATAAACCTGTTTGCCTGCAGACCTTTGTGATCGCCCGATAAAATGATTTCTGCGGGAGAGAATAGGTACACCAGTACAATCAGCAGGGATCCAAACAGGCGTTGAGAGATTGCGATATAGCGTCGGTAAAGATGGCGGGAGACGAGTTTGAGGATAAGGGAGGGGAATTGGAGAGTGTTTATGCAGAAGGACGTTCCGTCGAGTATTAGTGCGAAGAGAATTATTCTTAGTATTACTACTGGGTGACGATAACTTCTGGTTGCTGCCATTTTGGCCATTGTTTAATTGTTAGTGGTGATCTACACTGGATGGAGTGAACGAATGCGGTTGGAATTGCAAAGACGAGATGGACACCCGCCATGCGCCACCTGCGGTTGCTTGTTGCTCCGCTCATTTGGATACCTAACCAATATCCCAATTTTCAATCAAATAACACATGGGATGCATTTTTCGTCCTATTCAAAACAATAATAGTTGATTGACTGCCCTTTCCCCAAATCAGGACTTCCCTTCCACTTCGGTCCCGTAATCTGCGCCTGCTGCAATCCGGCAACGATGAGCACACAACACGCCGCCCCCGCATCCAACGCTACAGCTAATACGAAATCATACTTTTTCCACCAGTCATGGTGCCGCCGATGCACATAATACTGGAAAAACCAACCAACTAGGAACGGAAGGACGTACGC
>JADGKA010000831.1:0-13825 GCA_027604605.1 Borealophlyctis nickersoniae
GTATTGATCTGGATACTCTTCGGTTTCACGGTTTCAGGGTCAAGCCAATCCCTTCTCGGGGTCATATGCTGGGTGCATCCCGAGTCAATGATAAACTCGATTCGATCTCGATCTTCCGATTGCGCCACTTGCGCATCGAGCGCCACTTGCGTAAGGTATGCACATGCAGCATGTGCAGACTCTTCGTCTTCTTTGTTGTTCTGTTGTTTCTTTGCTTGTGCTTCTTCAATGAACTTCTTCTTGTTCTCTGGAATCATAGGGCAGTGACTCGACAAATGCCCTACTTTCTTGCACGCTGCGCACTTAGCCGACTTGATCCACTCGGGGATTCGAGAACTTCCACCGCGTCCACCACCACGTCCTCTTCCGCGACCTCGGCCACGGTATCCTCCACGTCCACCGCGCGCTGCATACTGCGCTGATGCGTCAGGCTTTTCTTCTTGTTGCGCGGTGAGTGCAGTCGACGACTGCCTTTGCGTAGGTGGTTTCACCACTTGTTCGTAGCGCAGCGCTGCACGTTTGAGTGACCGCAAGTCACTCAAGTTCTCGCTGTTCAATGACACGGCTTTCTTTACTTCTTCCTTCAATCCCCGCAGATACATCATGACGTAATTCTCTTCGGTATCACGCTGCGGCAACTGCATCAACAGCATGTCGAACCCGTGCGTGTAGTCGGTGATTGTTCCAGTTTGCTTGAGGTCAACAAGCTGTTGTCTCACTAACAACTGTTGTTCTTTAGTAGTAAAGCGTTCCAACAGCAAGCGCTTTACTCCATTCCAATCGCGGATCTTTTCAGCGTCGACAGCCAAGCTCTGGTGGCTGCGAATCGTCATTCGCACGGTGCCGGTGAGTTTGTGTGTGCCGACGAAAACTTGTTCCCTTGCCGGCGGTTCTGTCAACTCGATATACTCTTCAATGTGTTGGATATACTCATATAACTACAGCGCGCCGCCTTGTCCATCATACTTAGGAATCGCCGCTAACATGGCCTTCGAAACGTCACGGGATACATCCATCGCGGAGATGGATGTCGAGGCTTGCGACTCTGTCGGCGAGGACGGTCTTGGATAATGCGGCATTTGCTGCTGTGGTACCGGCGTTGCGGGATATTGACTCGTTGGCAACGGGTGCGGTAGCGGCGACGGCGGCTGGGACGGTATCGACGATACCGGAAACTGCGGCATCACGGGTTGCTGTGATACCGGTGGTATTGGATGCTGCAACGGCGTCAATGGCCGTTGCGGCATCGGAAACTGTGGTATCGGCTGCGGTGGTTGCCACATTGGGACCCCGCTGGCCGCACTACCCATGCGCAGCTCCGCGAACATGTTTCGAATCAGGTTCGTCTGTGCTGACATCATTCGTTCGGTTTGCACATCCATCATGTGCTGTGTCTGCGTTGACAGGTCTCGCCGCTGTTGTTCTAACTTTGTCTCCATCTCTTGCCGCATGAATTCTAGGGCCTGCATCCACTGCGTGGTCTCATCAGGCCACTCTTCATCATACTCAACATCAAGACCGCCACCTGCACCACCATCATCGCCAACGCCCTCGCCCCCCACTCGAGATCCATCTTCTTGCTGCTGCGCACTCACGGCGCCAGCCCTTACTACTTCTGCTGCTACTCGGGCAGCCTCCAAATCCTCCTCCCCTCTGTTCATGCCTGAAGCCGCATCACTTGCAGCCTGGGTCTCTGCCGTCACCTGCGCTTGTCCGTCTCCTTCGGCAGCGCGAAAACGTTGATACTCTGTCGGCGCGGCGGGGTTGTCGGGGTCCGCTGGGACCACTGGATTCGGTGGAGGAGGGTTCAAACGTGCGGATCGTCGGGGTTCTTGTGGGGTGTGCGGGTCCATCGTTGGGATGACGGATGGGTGTTCTTAGGTGTTACTTCGCGTAGAACTTTAGCGTAGTGGAATCTTTAGACGATGGTTGGGCTCATAACCTATAGAAGGTTATTGGGCAATACATGTAATCTCTTAATCCTTTTAATACAATCCTACAATCGCTCTCCTACTTATACTTCTAACTACCATGACGTGATCTTTCCAGAACGTTCCCCAAGGTCACATGACCATTACTTAATCAGCCCATTACCCTTAGCTAAGCCTAATTACGCGTCGCTATACTCTAACATTGAGTGTACTACGAGTTGTCACTGAGGTTAAATTATCGACATTCAGTGAAACAGCACCTTTCGTTATCTGCAGAGGTTGGTCGTAGGTGATCGTAGAAGAAAGTTTATTTGTTGTGGAGTCTATTTTGACGGTTTCGTTGTCGACGCGGACCGATATGATTCGTCTTGCATTCTGCACAGCGCTTATGTCAATCACTGAGTTCTCATCTGATTGATAGGCCTGGTTTATGTAAGCAATACTACTGGCATAGTCGGGGGGCAGTTCAAAACTGGGGTCCAACTTACAAAACTTCACGGATAGCGTCGTCGCTCCATCAAACTGGAAGTTATTGTTGACGCCGAAGGTGCCACTGATCGTATACCAAGGTATGCACCCCGGAGTTTGCGGTTTGATTCGTAACCTGCCGCCTGTCTGGATGAAATCTTCACTTGTTTGCAATTGGAGAAGTTTAAGATGTGCCGGTGTGTCGTCGGTAATGTCTACATCGCTGAAATTGTCCAAGTCCCAAACGTCCATATATGCAAGTGCCTCCGCGACGCTGTCAGATAGTCGCAATCTACCACGTGCTTTCCAGATTTCTGGAACCAACGCCAGTCTGTTTGAATCGTCTATCTTAGAATCATCATCTTCGAATAATAGGCTGACATTCGAGTTGGTACTATCGAAGAACAACGGGGCGTCGAAAGTAAAATTCGTGCCACTGGGGGTTGAGATCGAACTCTTCACGGAGAGTTCTCCATTAGCGTTCAACTGAAGCGTGTTATTGAAGGAGAGCCCAACTGTAGCATCTCCATTCACTCTCGTCACTTTGATTGGAGCAGAAGAAAGCACTCGATTCGTCTCGAGTAAGCCGTATTGGATAAAGAGTGACTTTCCGTATATTTGAGAAAATGGATTAGATTGGATGCCTATACTAACCGGTTTTAAACCTATGGGTTGAATGCCAATAGACAAACGCGCGCATTGAAGCCAAAGGGACGTGTCGTGAAACTCTATAAACCCTGAGGTGAATCGTGTATTCATTGTTTCTACGTTATAATAGATTGACAATTTCAGAATAAGGCTGTAACGAATATTCTGAAAATACCACCTCAACCTCCAAAGTCGCATCAACCAAGCTTTCATACCTTTTTTTCAAATACTTCCTCACTTGCACAAACGTGTTTATCTTATAATACTCGCACGTTTGTGCAAGTGGGGAACTATTTTGAAAAAGGTGAAAATAATAAATATGAACGCTTGCATTTCCCCCTTATGGGTAATCAAAGGCCTATCGAGACAAAGCGACCGTGTTTTCTACATTTCGGAGAACCAGTCTGTTCTCAGGAGGTCTCGGCGCGATTCTGTATTGAGGAGGTCTCGCCGCGATTCTGTTTTGACGCGGCGGCAGACTTCCCTCCACTAGACTCTGAGTGCGCCTAGTTTCTCGACTCTGAGTGCGCCCATTTCGCTTAACGACTCTGTTCTCACGTAGTACGAGTCTGTTCTCCTCTCTCCCCTGAAGATGACGCATAGGGGACATCAGTACATCGTCTACGGCATCGGTCACATCTTCAATTATCGGGCCTTGATAGTCTGACGGGGGTAGACGTAATTGCCCTGGAGGCGGGCTGATCGCACCATTAACAACAGGCCCTGTGATACGTGCCTGTCCAGGGATTGTAATGCGTGGCCGTCCTGGTAAAACATCAGTCGCGTTCAAGATCAGGTTTTGGTGATGCGTGTTGTTCTGCAACAAGTTCAAAACGTTCTGATTGTTGTAAGCATTGTGGATTACTTGGTTTGATGTATTTGCGTCAACGTGCTGATAATGAAGATTCTGCTGATTGAATTGTTGGTTTAGAACATTTTCTGTGTTTTGAATCGCTTGTTGTTGATAGTTATGAACATTGTGATAGTTGTGATAGTTGTGATGTATTATCGTCTGGAGAGGCTGTGGAAGGTCGACATCCATCATGTCCGATGTTGACGTTGCGGCGTCTGCGATATCTCGCATCGTCTGTGTGCTGGTTGTAGAGAGTTCACGAGTCAATTCGTTCATTTGTGCAAGATTGTCTCCTTGGCGTGCATTTGATTGAGGTGGTCGAGGGGTGATTGGCTGCGGGTCTGGATTTACAGATACTACTCCAGGGTTCAGGCCTCTTTGGTTATTCACCAATAATGCTGCTATATTCACGACTTCCACCTTTTTAACAATTTGGGGTTTAGGACTCTCTCCGTAAGGTAGATTTGGCACATGTGTTCGGGCACCTTCTTCAAAGGCTGCAATCCTCTCAAGTTCTTTATTTCGATTAAACCAATCCGCAGCCCAACGCTCTGCCTTGGAGAGCACCCGTCTGGGCCCCAAAGGTAAGACTTGAGGGGGTTCCCTTCTAGGTTTCAACTCTGGGGGAAGGTCGTGTTTTTTTTTAGTCGGAATGATTCCATTTAGGGTAAATCCCGCATTCTTTGGGATGACAGTAAAGTTTGGAGATCTTTGCGGCATTCCGTATTTTTCCCTTTTCTACTTTGCACCGAAAATGTTTTTGATGCTTCTATATAAACAATGGCAAACTTTAACAACTTAATAAATAAAGGGAAGCGCAAAGTGACAAAGTTCTTCAGCGCGACCTTGCCGAGTACAGCCCGTTCTGCGGTTAAGACATGGAACCATTTTGTTCCATTCACCAGAAATACTCACAAAGTGGCAAAGGCCATTACTGGAGAGATTCAAAGGAATGCGGACGCTTCACCAGGCTTGAAAGAAAAAAGTCAGAACGTGTCGGACTTCACGGACCTCGGTTTCAAACATATAAATTCTGCTTCTGGGTCTATTAATAAGGTCGCAAAAGAACTGGGTCTTGACTAAATTATTTTTAACTCTGACTTCCTTGAAAAACTTCATAAAAAAGTTCTTTTTTTATGTAGGGTTGCAATGGTCGTAGCGCTTTGAAATTAAATCCGTTTATCAATCAAAAAACCTCCTGGATCACGATCTCCTGTCCAGAAATCACACACAAACAGTCCGTGTAGACAATGGACAAAATGCTCGTACTCGGTAAGACTGGGGCGGATGTGTTCAAGGTTACGGTAATATACGGACTGGCAGCGTGCACCGTGCTGAGCCCGGATCCAAAAAGTTCATTATCAGACGTGAAATTCAGCGACACCCTGAAGGAAGTGGTGTCAATGTCTGATGGTAAAGATAGATCTTTGTGGGCTAGGTAAGCATTTCCACTCTGCGAGAGAAGGTTTATCATCAATAATTCCAAATTCGCTCCACCCTTGAAGGAGAGTTGCGAGGGTTGCGCTACACCGGCGCACATGAAGTTAACATCCATTAATCCGAGGTTAGTAAAGCGTTTAGCCTTATCTACAGTACGGTCGGACATAGAGGCACTCGGCCATGCTATCATATTGATAGCGTTAACGCTCGACACTTGTCTGGTGGGAATTTGAAGGATTTGGCTATTAGCCCCGTTGCCACTAGATGGCACAACTGATGTTTTGACATAACGAATCACGAGGGAACTTCCTTGAGCAACCCTGGCTTTTATGGCCAGCGTGTAAGCGGGGTCCGGGGTTATAGCCTGCCAGACAAACCTACAATCCTCAATTGTCGCATGGGCTACACTCGGGGAGACAAATAGTTGATCAATACTGTTGAACCACAACTCGACGGTGACTCCAGTAGAAATTACGGGCAACGGCAAGGCCTGCTGTGTACAGAAGAGTGATGACATAAGCAAATGGCAGCACTGCCTTCCCTCCGGTTTATTCGAGAATGCCGCTGTGTCATTATAACCCTCCATACGCTGCAATAATTCCTTCTTGCTGTATGAACTCGTGGAGTAAAAATTTTGACAAATGTCCGCGTAATTTTCAATATTGTTGATGACCATTCCCGCGAATCTAATTTGAACTCTTACTGAACAGCCTCGACACTCACTGCGAACTCAAGACCAATGGTCCATTGATCGCGTTGTTATTCGAGTCTTTTGCGGTCACCTTGAAGGTGAGGAAACTTTGTACAGTCTTAAGAAATTGATTTCCACTCGCGAAGTGAAAGATCACGGATTGGCTCTGGTCAGTTCTGAACACCGAGCCGTTTGTAGGGTAATTACTGATGAACTGCTCAGAATTTGCCTTCACCTGTGGATTTATAGGCGGGTACTTGTATGAAAGAGTTGATAAAGACATTTGGTTTACAATTCGCTATCAAAAAAAAAAGTTTCACGAAAGAAAATCATCAATATTGATGCCGTACTGCCCATAATCATAATCAGCGCTCGTCGAAAGTGACGAATACTGTGGTTCGTCCTGATTTTCCTCTATATTTGATACACGCCAGTTTCTGATTATTTTTGGCTTTGTTGATTTCTCGGAAACATTCCCGAAAATATCCTTGTTCGATTTGGTAGGTTTCTCGGCTGTAGACTTTGTCGTCTTCTTCGGTTTGGTGACTTTTGTCGACTGTGAGGACGTGTCGTTCATTTGTTGTTTCCATTTGCGAAGTTCCTCCAATTCCTCTAATTCTTTCTTTTGTTTTTCTTTTTCTAGAAGTTCACGCGCCTTTTCTTTTGCCAATTTTTCTGCTTTTTCCTGGATAAGTTGCTCGTTCATTTCCTCAGCCCTTGCTCACTTCTGTACAGGATATTTCTTTACATCCTTCAACTTTGCTCTCACTTCACACGCCTTCTGAAGGTTGGAAAGCATCACTTTTTTCGCTTCTTCGGAAATGACACTCTTCTTTTTGGTAGGTTGTGGAGTTTCTGGTTCTGTTGTTTCTGGTTGGGTTTCTTCGATCAGATTCTCGTTTATATCTTCCATTGTTTCTATCGATTGAGACAGAAAATAAAAAGTTGCTTATAAGTTGCGTATAGGTTGCTTATTTCAAGCAACTACGAATGGGTCATCTGGCTCTGTCAAAATGCCGATCTTGACTGAAAACGGTTGTTGAAACGTAGTCGTTGCTAATGTATCTCCGTTGAGAAATCTAAAGGATATCGTGGCAATTTCACTATCACAGTGGAGATAACTTCGTGTCGTATTCTTCCAGGTGAGAATCGAACCAGGGGGGGACGTCATATCGATCATGGCTAACACGTTTATCTTGCTTGAATCGCCATACTGTATATCCTTTGAAACCAAATTAGTAGATGTGAGGAGGATCGGAGATGATGCAGTGAAATCTGGTAAGTCTAGACTTATACTGGTACTGGTGCCTGGTGAATTTTCAAACCGCGCTAATCCCATTTGGCGATACGCGGTGGTACCTTGGGAGAATGGTAAGATTTGGAAGGGGTTTGTACCACTTATTATTAAATTCCTGGAGGTATCATCATAAACCACTTGGTACGAATTCGTCGAAACCGAATTCATCGAATTTTGTAGTGCAGTCGTGAAGGTAACACTATTGTAATTGCCCTCGCCAAGCGTGGCATAGTATGTAGTGCTTCCTTCTTTGAACGCGACTCGATTGTTTGAAGAGTTTGTCATTTTATAGGACAGGGATAGCGTTACCTCGAGAACCTTAAATTTATAACAATAAAAGGGTTCAGATAGGCGAAATTCGGGCAGAGTCGGATCTTGTACGGAGTTGGAATATAGCAATACCTCTTTGTACATGATTTTCTTTAGTAGTTACAATAGAAGATAGAAAGAAATTCTTGCAAGTATGACGAAGTTCCAAGTGCGGCCCATTAAAATTAAAAAGAAGGACGAGAAAAGGTACGATCATATCCCTTTACCTCTGGTTAAACCTCCGCTCGCCATGACAATTATCGCACGCAGTCTCCAGGGCAAGTCAACGCTCGTCGTCTCCATGCTTACCGAGGGCGGGTATGCAAAAAGTTTCTCAGAAGTGCTCGTCCCGAGCGAAACCATAGAGACCGATAAAACGTATAGTGTTCTTTCGAAATATCCCAATGTGAATTGTTGGGACATAAGGCAACATCCTATCGACAACGAATTGCTCAAAATAATATGGAATCAACCAGCCGAAAGAATTCGTCAGGACCCGAAGAACGATCTGCTCATTGTCTTTGATGATATCGGGAACAAAATGAAGAGTAAACAACTTAGGGCTCAAATGAACAAGTACTTCCAGTTGTGTCGTCACCTGAAAATCTCGTTTATCGTACTAGTGCAAAGCATCCTGAATTGCACCTCAGAACAACTCTCCAACTTGACGAGATTCATACTGTTCAGTTTGGACAACAGAGCCTTGAACCGTGTCTCGGAGACTCTCGCCACCGCAGAGATGGATCAGAAAGAGTTGAAGGCATACATTCAGAATAACACGAAAAAGAAGCATTCGTTTGTCTTGATGAACCTGGAAGCGGAAAGCAACGACTTAGTGTTTCAAGCCTATGACCCCGACACGAACAGTTCTCACTGAAAAAAAACGTAACAGATTTTATTTTTATTTTCATACAATTTCAACCCGCAGTAAGCACCTAGATTCGTCCACGATTGCCTATCGGTGGGGACTTTTCCCGTACATCTAGTTATTCCCATATTCGTGCACGGAATGAATGAATCCCAACAAAGATCGCAGTAAGTTTGCTTGTTTGGAACTGTGCCCTGACATTTCGCAGTTTTGCATTTTTTCGGCATAGTAAGTTTGTGTATTTCACTAATATTATCCACAGGTTTAAATAATTCCTGCTAATCCGCCTCAAAAACCTCAAGTGACATAACATTGTGCCGAAAGTAAAAAAGCGTGTAAATGAAAAACGGGGGAAACTGCGCAAATCAGGGTTTACCTATTATAGAGCATTTCCTGATTTGTGCATTTTCCCCCGTTTCTTCATTACTTCTACTTTTCACTTACGGCGCTATTTAAACAAAACATACTACTAATTCGACAATTCCTCCTCATCATCATCATCATACCTCAATTTGAACCTGTTGAACTTACGCATCTTCTCCTGACACACTTGGACGTGTTCCAGAAATTTTCCGCATGTCTCGTAAGACCAATTTCGTTTCCTACATTTTAGAGAGTACACCTTGTTTCCAAAGTACGCATTGAGCATTCGGGACACGAGATGCGTTCGATAATCTCTGGGAGGATTGTGGAACTTGAAGTAGCGTTGGATCTCGTCAAAAGGAAGGGAGGTAACCATGTTGTTAGGAAAGATTTCGCCAAGACGGGTATTGTTTTCTGCCAACACCTTGTTTATCAAATTATCCGGATTTCCTCGAAGATGAGCCACTTTGGTCGGGAGGTCGATGTTTTTTTTCCACATGTCCTTCAACATCGCTTCGTCGGTATCGTCTACAAAGTTGCACTTGAATTGGAACTTCTGGAACATCAACCGATCATCCACAGTCGCTCGATGGCTGTGGATCGTGGCCATTAGATCGAAGATGACATCGTCGTCTTCTGGAACATCCGGAATTCTTTCCCAATCGAAGCGAACTTTTACCCTGTCGAGAAGATCTCTAATGTATTTGGCGTTCTTCTTTGCAATGATTTCCATCTTTTCCGGGTGAATCAAAACGTTCGCCTTTTCAGCAAACAAGTCGAAAGTCTCCCATTCTTTATAATTCTTGTTAGCTTATTCTTTGATTAGGAGATCGGCACGGAGAGTCTTGAAGATTGGACAAGACGGGAGGAGGTCTTCATCAACCGTGTGGTCGAGTTTACAATATGGATTACGATAAAGGGTCATCTGTGATGAAGTAGTTTGGCGATAGGTTATGGAGGAATCACTATATTGATCACTGGGGAAGAACCGCCACGTTCTATCCCTTATATACTACATGATGTTACACGGAAGAAAAACTATCCAACGAATCATGCGTGGGCTTGGTACAAGCCACACATCTATCCTAAATAGGTTAAACTACGTGTCGCTATATCTAACAATCTCAGAGTTTCTCGGATAACGCACCCGATACAGTGCTTGGAAGAAATCTCTGACAGGGATTTGTGGGGTGTAGAAGGCATGGATATGATCGAAAACATCAGGTTTATTGAAGTTGACCCCTACTGAGATCGTTCCGTTGGTAACGATGCAGCGAACAGAATCTTTTGTCCATACCTCTTCCACCTGGGCCAATTTCTTCTTTTCTTCGTCTTTTGCGCCGTAGTATGACAACACTTCGCGGTCTTCCTCCCACCTGAAATGTTCCATGATGGCTTTGGTAATATATTCGACGCCTTTTTTGCCTGAGCAGAATGGTGTGAACACGTACAGTTTCTTGCTCTGTTGGAGTTCGTCGAAGATGTTCCACAACCAACTTTCAAAGGAATCATACTCGATAAAGGTTCGAGATGGGGGACGTACAGTGGTATCAACAATTTTGTAGGAAGGTCTGCTGGTTTCCACCTTTCACTTTTTAATCACCATCTTTCCCAACAGAATGTCTTGTGGAGGGGGAGCGTGCCTACAGATGCCATCCAAAAAGTTGGTTGTGAGTTTGGTTGTGAGGGCGTCCATGATGATGACCTTTTTCGCCTTTTGCAACTGATTCACCCAGATCGTCCCGTTAGTGGTGAGGTTTTTCTTGTGGGTCTGGAAGTCCTTTGCAAGCGTACCTGCAATGGTATCCCATTCGTCTGCCACGATATAATCAAAATTTTTGTCGAGATAATGTAAAGATTGGATAGAGCAGATAAGATAGTTTTGTTTATTGAGTATTCCGGCAAGTTTTTGCGGCCTTGAAAAAGGCTTGTAATTGACAAAGGGCATCCCTTCATCCTTCAACCTCTGCAAAGTGTTCTGTGACAGAGTACTTCGGGGTGTAATCCACAGGACAGAGGATTCCTTTGCATGCTTGGTCAGGAAGGAGACGACGCTGCCGGTTTTGTTGGTACCCATCGGCGACTTGAGAACGGTGTACTTTATTTTTGTCGAAATGTCGTCGGCACTCAGAAACTGACCCTCGACGGTTTTGTGAACGGGGACATCAAACTGTTCTCGGAGTCGTTTGGTCGCCTGAGGTTCGCGAATATTGGGATAGATGCGTTCCAACATGAGAGCGATTGCTTCCTCAGATACGGGATAGTTGCAGTCTTGCCAATACCTCAGGTAATGCTTGTACCTTTCCACGAAATTGGTCTTGCTTCGATTCCATATCCAAAACTGTTCAAAGGTGATTCCGACGTGCTTGCACCATCGCATGACTTGCCAAATAGTAGAATGATCGAGCCATCCAGGGGAGTATTTGGCTGGGTTTGGCAATTTGGCGAGTTTATCGAGTGGCATGGCCGTCATCCAATCGAAATCTTCTGGAACAGGAAGGTTCTGTTGAGGAATGGCGAGGATGTCGATAAGCAGTTCCCGCTCTTGTTTTTTCCACGTCCTTCAGAATCTCTTCAATGGGGAGATCAAACTTCATACTAGTGACATTGGTGCACTTGTCCTTGTTGATTCCGTGGAGAATGAGATGGTTGACAATGTTCGTATTCCCTTCCAAATACTTTTGTACTTCCTCGTTTGGTTTTGCCTGGTTGATACACTTCATGTTACGGTTTTTCGTGTAGATGCGGGGATCGAAGCCCTTTTCAAGTTTCTGCAACGCAATCACCTTGACCACTTCCATACATTCGAGGTTGGGAGCAAAATAATTTTCGAGTGTGATGTGAACGGACATTCCTTCGGGACCGTCCAGACGACCGGAAATGTTCATGATGGCACCGGGGAAGTAGCCAGTAATGATACTCTTAATCTCGTCGAATGAAGCGTTTGATTTGTCGATATCGAAGTGGATTTTCCGTGGAACATCCGGAATGAGGATTTCGTAAATACCATGCTCCTTTTCGAGTCTTTTCAAGAGTTGATCCAACGTGACTGCACCCCAGAGGCGACCGCGTTTGCGAGTGTAAGATAAGATGGGCACCTGATTATCCCTGAGGTTGTGAATAACCTAGTCTTGAGCCCCACCAGCATCTTTCCCCTGACCCTTGTTACCGACCCAGATAACACCCAACCATTTGACAAAAGGGAATTCATTGCTTGATTTTGGCATTTTAGTTTAACACAGAAAATAAAATCGAGGTGTGTTTGGGTTTGAAACGAAGCTTCCCCCACTTGTTTAAATAGGTCCGATTCTGCATCGGGATTACATCAGAAGCGCTGTAGGTAAAAAAGCATATAAATGAAAATCGGGGGAAAATGCGCACGTCAGGAATGTCCTATAATAGTGTAACCCTGATTTGCGCATTTTGATTAAGTAGTTTGGCTATAGGTTATGGAGGAAGCACTATATTGATCACTAGGGAAGAACCGCCACGTTCTATCCCTTATATACTACATGATGTTACACAGAAGGAAAACTATCCGACCAATCATACGTGGGCTTGGTACAAGCCACACATCTATCCTAAATAGGTTAAACTACGTGTCGCTATATCTAACACATTTTCCCCCGATTTTCGCCACGTGATTTTTTCCTCATTTCGCACCTTCGGCCCTCAATTTGGACACCCTTCAATTCCCGCTCCCGGGACAGTGGTTCAGCGAGCAAAAAAATCTCTTAAAGGGCGCTATTATACATAATATTCGTTGAATCCCTAAGCTACTGTTTTCCGTTTCTTCTTCTGTGTTGATTCGTTGTCTACCTTGCGTTTACCACCACCACCACCGCCCTTCAACTTCGCCCACTTTATATTGAACGTTTCGTGCCTCTCCTTATTGTCGACGAAATCCGTCATGTCTCGAACCAACTTCTCCACCTCCTTCATCTTCTCATCGGCGCCCGCCCATACCTCTCCCACTGCCTCAACTTCCGCGCGGACTGCTAAAATGAGCCGCACGGAATCCAAAGACCAGTCTCGTAGCATTGTAGAAGTCAATGTGTTCGATGCTAAAATGCTGAGCCCGAGACCCGGCAGCCAATCATCATCTCCCTCCTCAATTCCGTATACGAGACAGTAGATGTTTCTGAAGCGCGTGGGCTCGTTGTGCTTGAGTTGGGCCCTTTCCTCCTCCGACAATTCCTTGCCACAATTGAGAGCATTAAACCACAATAGTGCCATCCTCAAGGCGGCGACGTGTCGGTGAAAATGCAACCCTCCCTTCTCAAGTTTCTCATAAGCCTGATCGACAGAGACAACTCTGTTGAATACCTGATGGCAGTTGCCAGTGATCGTCTCACGGCGTAGTTCAGCCTTATCCCATTCGGCGAGAATAGTTGCGGTATCGCCCTTGAAGAGTTCGCATAGACCGTTCCATATCTTGTAGAGATTACTACCGCCGTTCTTGTTTTTATACCACAGAGTAACCTTGTTGAGATCGTCGCGATTCACCTGTTGCACGGTATCAATGAGCTCCGCAAACGTCATGTTGTTCGGCCTCATTTTTTTGATGATCTCTACCTGTTCAGGTGCGGTTGCGGAACCGGTTGTGGAACCGGTCTTAGCCAACTGACGGGCGAACCAGTCTTGCATACTCTTTGAAGCATTTTTGTCTCCATTCCGAACATCGACAAAGAGCTTTTGAGGCCGCTCGCGGGGGTTACCCCACTTGCGAAGGACTGCTAGAGCCAGTGCCTTCCCCTCTTCCGTCATTCCTTGTACCATGATCTTTTGCTGCCGAATGATTAATTTGTTGTTGTAATGATAGGCTAAAGCACCATCATTGGACTCGGCTATATGATGAAGTAATTGATCCTCTAGCGAGATCAGGACAGTGTCATCCGGCAGTTTCTGGATCAATTCGGCGATTGACATGAACATCGTAAAGGAATGGATGGGGGGG